>VZRO01002597.1:147678-204160 GCA_013397915.1 Daphoenositta chrysoptera
GGCGGGCGCGGGAAGGAACGGACGCGCTGGGATTCACTCCGGGGCTGCCACGGCAACCGGCGCCTGGAGCGCCTTCCAAGCGCTCGGCTTCCACCTCCGCCGGAGACACGGACAGCGATTCGGTGCACTTAGCCCACAGCCCTCGGGTCGTTTCTGCGACGGGCTGGTAACCACCGCCCCCAGAAACAAACAACTCCCGGCGGGACGCAGGATAACATTCCCTGCACCCCCAAGCGTTAAACACTGACACCAACCCGCGCCATCGCGGATACAGCGAAACGCATTAGCAGGTCCCCGCTTTCACGACAGGAGGCCGAGTGGCTTTCAATTCCAGGGTCTGCCCTCACAAAACAAACACTTCCTTCGGGAAAGCTCCATCCGCGGCAGCAGCAGCTGGAAGCGTCCAGGGTACACAGAGAGGCTAGCAGAGTTGAACCAGCCCAGTCTGGAAAGGGAACAACAAGGGAATCGTCCTCCAAGCAGCTGGGAACTGACGTCCCTGCCCCTGAACACACCTGGGCACCAGAAGGGCACAGCCCTTCATGCCAGCTTCGCCCCAGGCAAACGAGCACTTTCTGGCAGAAGAAAATCAGACTACATAACCTGGAGCTCACACCGAACACACGGCGTCTCCCGCTTTAGTGTTCTACCTCTCCTGTGTGAAAGGCAACGAAAAACTTGCCGTTCGCACCTGCTCCAGGGGAGCCGGGAGGGCGTGAGGGCCGGCGCTGGGAGCGCCCCCTGCCGTGCAGGAGCGGTACTGCACCTGGGCAGCGCCCGCGGCGCCCGCTCCTCTCCACACATTCCACTTCCAGCTCCTCTCTCCCCCTTCACTTCCAGCTGTACTGAACGCCGCTGCTTTTTGCCTCTTTCCTCTCGTGTAACATACAGCGGTGCGTATAAGATACAACTGATACTTAAATAACGCTGTTAAATTTGGCGATATTCGCCACGTAATATGATCCGGCCTTCCATGCTACATTTAGATTCAAAGAAATTGGGGGAGAAATTGTACTTGCAAAGCATCCTGTACGCTGTGTAACAGCCAAACGAATACATTTTGATCTTTCAGGTATAAAAAGAAAGATAACACAAAACCAGACTTGTAAAGTTAGCAGCAGGGCCAGTCAGTACATAATGTACTATCAGAGTCCTAAATTTAAAAAACCTCAGTGCTGCTGTAGGAAGTATTAACACTTCTTAAAAAAGACAAAAATGGTGTCACACTGCCACACTGCTGATTAAATGTAAATGCAAAATGCCAACATGCACTCCTGCTGTACGTGTTGCAAGCTTCTCTAGGATCAGGTAATTTTTTACTCCAGCACCAGCAGAAAGAGTTGCCTCTTTCTTACAAGTAGAACCAAAGGAGATGGTCATGGGCTATCACTGACACAGAAGGGCTTCTACAGAAGAAACCAAACAGTTTCAGGTTTTCCAGCCTCAAGAAGAGATGCCTAGAGTCCACATGGGGAAAAACCTGAGAGGTGTGGTATGGAGAAGTTCAGTAAGCCCAACTGCTTGCCATTTTGCAAAGCACGAAGACTTAGAGATACTCAGCAAAATCATTACCCACAGGTTTAAGACACAAAACTGCAGATGGGTAATTAAATACAGATCTGAGCATCAGAATTAGACAAAATCATGAATGGTTGTCAAGCAAAATGGCCTGGCTACAAATTCTACCTCAGAAACTTCTTAAGGTGACAAGATGAAAAAGGCATCAGGTTTAACTACTTTATCTAACCCATCACAGCTATTAACATCCTCAGGTATCCAACTCTTAATATATATTTTAAAAAATAAATCTATAAATTATTAAATTCATAGATCTTCAGATACCCAAGTCTTAATGTACATTTAAAAAATAAATCCATATATTATTAAATTCACAGACTTCATCTGACTGAACTGTTCTCAGAAGCTGAATGTATAAGTTACTGCTAGATCCAAGAGAGGCAGTCATAAATTTTGTTGTGCAAAGGACACATGCTTAAACATCAATATTTCTGGATCTCAGTCACTCACCCTTTACACTACAGGGAAAAGAGAGGTATAACAGAGTCTCTTACCCTGCAGAAGTAAAGCAGACCTACTTCTAAACAAATTCTTACACCAATTCAGAACTGCAAAAAACAAGCCACTATTTTTTGCACAGCTTTTAGTAACTTGACCCACATTCCTATAAATATTAAAAGTAAATTTTATTACAAAGAATAAATTCTCTTTATAAATACAATCATTACTGTGTATACAATCCCCTTCAATATACACACTGTGGTGTCCAAAATCAGTGGCATTTATACAAAATACTATATTAGTTTTTAATTGAATCATTTTACACCCATATACATTATTTTGCAGCTCTAAAAAGGTATGAATAATTTGGGGTTTTTTTCAAAGGACAGAGCGGTATTTACAAGCAAACATGATCCAAACAGCACATGCAGATTCAGGGTATGGAAACACTCGTACACGAACTGCAAGTCGCACTTGGTCTCCCCTACAACAGATTATTTCTTCACAAAAAGGAGACCTATATGACAAAAAGAAACACAGGGGTAACAGATAATCCTAAAATATTGTTAAAACTTTTAATTACATAGTGCAGTTTTTTCAAATGTGACTAGCACTTAAGTAACAATGAATATCATGAGTCTGTCATTACAAATAATAATATCGTTCTATAGTGCAAGGGCTGTTGCCTTGGAGGAAAATGACACAACCGCTGATCATTTTTAACAAGCACAGAGAAATTAAATTAACTCTTCATTCTTCAATTTAATCCACAAGAAGAAGTCTACACCACTGAAGTACCAATGTAAACTAAAAGCTCTGTACCCCAAGACCCATTACATATATCACACAGCTCTTCTTCCAGTTCTAACCTAAGGAAATTAATTTCATTTAAAATTCATTATTAAAAAATTAGTTACAATAAATAATTAAAGATTACGATTCAGTTTTAATATATACTTCTATCTTTACATTTAGACTTACCGAAGACATGTGGCAAATGCTCTCCTGGCATTTCTGTGTACAAAATGGATGGGAAACCCTTTGAAGGTGTGACCATCGGGTACTGCTCTCCTTATGGCATCCTGAAATTCTTCATTTCCTGCAGAAACACCTGTTGTGCGTTCGAGCTCATAGGCTGCTAATGCTGGTGACAACAGATAGGAGAGCTGGTCATCCCAAACAGTAGAAAGATCAAGATCCTGGGAGGCAAGTCACAGAACAATGACAACTGCAGGATATGCCAAAACTTGCCTACTGTATAGACCCAAATAAATCCAAGAATCTTTATATTGGTAGTTAATGGCAGTGAACCCATGAAGCAGTAAGATTTGTATATTGACTCACACGCCAACTGAGAGAAGCAAACACCACCACCAAAAGCAAGCAACACCTCAAGTATCAAACATTTATCACAGAATGGAGTTAAACTATTAGACTTAAACATAAGACCAGCAGAGTTGAAACCAGATGTTTCAGCTACAGTATCTCTGCATGACATGTAAGAAGATATACATAAATACACAGCAAAAATATGGAAAAGATCAACTAAGATTCACCTGACAGTTTTTCAAATGTCTCATGGAAAACCCTTTCTGAAAAAATGATGCACAACAGCTCCCCGAAACACAAAGGCACCTTCTTTTTACCATCCATCTTCCCACCACATACATGCACCTTCCTCCTACCATCCCAAATGCAAAGAAGTAGAAAAATCTACCATTTATATATTCAACACTGCATGAGACTCATACTCTGAGAATTAGTCTGCCACCCTAAAGGTTGAGCATTGTGTGGGGAGATAAAACCAGAAACAATCAAAAAACCTCATTAAAAACAGACATAAGCTAAGAGGCACTTAAAATATCACTGCCTTCATATCCAGCACAGGAAGTATCATTTCTGGCACATTATGCCTTGTAAAAATCCTGGTAAAGGACAAAATTAACTTCTAAAAATATCTCTGATTTTGTAAAGCAGTCAGAGGAAGATCACGAAAGCTGAAAGCCTGCTTTTATCTAGGAAGCAGAAACATTTGTGCTGGATAGGCAAAGCCCACTAATAACCAGATTTGATCTTTCTGGTGCTTTTACAGACCACTCATAGGTGGTCTGCAGGTGCCAGTAAGCTGAAGATCAGAGTTTACAGATCAAGGGGCAAAGGCAGGGTGGGGGGAAGAGCCCACACATGAGGCTACAGATCACCACTGCAAATAAGTAGTATGATGTCTAAACCAGCTCATTACAGTCTTCCCAAACATTTTTTTCAGTTATTTCACTTTTCACACATCACACTTCTGCAAAAGCTGTTGGAAAACACATTGCAAAGATACAAGTGGGTGAACTAACAAATAGCTATCCAAAACAAGTATACAGTTAACATATGAACCTCTATTACCATGACAGATCACTGCCAATCTTTCTCACCTTTCTGTGTTCAGAGAGAAGTATCCTCAGCTGCACTTCCATCTCGTTGCTTGCTACAGCAGCATCTAATGTAGAAGCACACAGAGGAGGAAAAGGGGGAACTGAAGACGTTGCTCCAGGAGGACATACAGATTTTATTGCTTCTCCACTCATTGGTTTCCATTTAGATTCGTTATGCAGGTCAAACACACACACCTCCACAGCATCAGAGGGCTGACAATTTCCAAAGAACTTTTGATGGTTGAAGATACAACCTATTGTGCGATATGGATACAGTGGCTTGGGTTGTTCAACTAGGGGAGGGTCATCAGGGTTGATAGGTCTGTGCATGTACCTAGTCAAAAAGATTCAACTTCTTATTAATACAGCTTATTTCAAGGCAAGGTAAAAATATTTAGATGGGACAGATACAGCCATTTCTCCTTCAAAAATACAAGCCAAGTTTGTAATCAATTTTTCCCCCAAAATGGCATTCGTTTACAGAAACATAACTGTACATACTTTGGAGGCATAATATACAATCAAATAATACATAATTTTAAGTTTTTAGATCTAGAAAAATAAGCTGATTATTCAAGCAGTTAAATTTTGCAACTATAAGAACATGCTCATACCGTTTCCCTGCTATTCATCACATTTGGAGAAGTACACCTCCAAATGCTAATCACAGGTACACAAATAGTGGCAAAACAAAATTGCTTATTTTGAACACTGGAAAGAACATGTTCCAGAAGCTTTAGTACACCAAACAACTACATGTGCCCTTCTTAAATGACACAAGCAAGACAAAATCTCAGAGAACTTACAGACATTGCTGCAGGGAAAAAAAAAAGTGATGCAACACTGATTTCACAGATGAAATCCAAGCAAAAAATACGGGTTCCTAAAAAATCATGTCAGATTTCATCTCCTTTACAAATGATGGCAGCAATAGCATTGATGGCAATCAGCTGCCATAAGACACAAAACAGTTACCATACAGTATTAAAGACACTGATATATTACAAACTGATGAAATACTTCCCCTCATGCTGAATCAAGCAAAAGCAGTACACAGAAAAAAGATTCAAAGACAAATATCACCTGGATTACACGACAGGGTATAAAGATTTTAAAAAGCCACAACAGCAAAAAAATCCTACACAAACCTCAATATACATTGTTGTTTTCTTATATTCTTTTTACTCACCTATGTCCTGTCAAGCTCTCCCAGAAAGTAATTGTTCCATCAGATCCACAAGTCATTACCCAAGTGTGGGGGACTCCTTTTGCTTTTGTTCCAACACACACAAAAGCTTCCAATCCAAATCCAAGAAGAAGACTGCACAGAAGGTTAGCATGGTCTTCACAGTCACCCTAGACAGTAAATATTAATAAGCTGTTTTGAGTATTAGACATGGATAAAACCTTAAAGAAAGAAAACAGTGGTATTTCTCAAACCACCATTTAAAAAGTCATGTTACTCTCCTATTTATCTAAAGCATGTATCAAAAGTCAGGATTTTACCATTTAATTTAAACTAGACAAGTTTTAGTTTTCTGTAATAGAATAAATCAGTTAAAAATGCATGTTCTAATGACAGACTTTTGATATTGTTTGTTCAAGTATAGTGTACGATTAATATCAGGAAACATTTCTTGTGGTTATAAAAATACCTTCAAGCAACCCAAAACCAGACTCTATCAACCCGTGACAACAAAAATAATGTTCCAATTAAATGTAGAAATATATAGATAAGGCAAATACCTGAGGCAAGGCTAGAAATTACGCAGTGTTTTCACACAGTTAGGAAATTTTTCATTTAATAAAATCTAATTCTACTGGTATTTTACTTCCTTGAATGTGTTGTCAAAGTTCAGAAACTAGACAAAGATAAAACAAGGTCCTCCACAGAACTAACTGTAAACCAGCTGGGAATCATGTGCAGCTGCTTTCTTCTTCAGTCAGAAAAACATTTATCTCATAAACACATTACTAACACTGATAATTCACAGAAAACAATTTCCAAATGCAATGTCTAATATCCTCTGTCTCTTGAGTTCTTTACAAATGTTAGCTGTAAAGTAAGAACAAAAGTTGCTCAAACAATGAAGGCTTCATAACACAAAGTACAGCATTCAGAAGCAGAACAGTAAGGCTCTTTAGTCAAATAACTATTCAGAATGTCGAAAATGTAGAATTCAGAGTTCTTGGATGTATCAAGACAACCCAAGCTTCCCCTACCATAGCATAAAAGGGAAACATGCAGAAAAGTAGGTTCAAACAAGTTTGCAGTGAACTTATGTTATTTTAATAATGCCATACCACTTTCCACAAGAAAAATAATAATGATCCAGCTGGTGTCTCAGGGGCTAACTTCAGTTATTTTTCATACAGCTTCCCACTTCTGCCTTTAAGGAACACCCTTCTCTGTGCCTCCAAACACGGCAACAGTGACTTTGAGGACTGCTGTGTCCATCTGAAAGCCAGTGGGTAGCCAGGGCTGCCTTTATACAGCACCTATGCATCATCTGATATTCAGAGACCATGCCTGTCCTGTATGGTCTTGAAGGCAGGTCTAAAATATGGGATACAGCTCCTGCTGCCATGAACGCATCTTTTAAATGCAAACATATCAGTGACATTATGTTTGAAGGCAGAAGTATCTCCGTGACAATGAAAAGCACTGACCACTCTAAAGAGGTATCAGAAGTGATCACTGTTACTTTTACTCATACAACAGAAGAGCTATAAACCAGAACAAGTTACAATTTGTTTCCTTTATTACAGTCATATGATACAAATATCAGACCACCAAGACCTAGGCTGAAACTTTTAGTGAAAATTCCTATCTTGCAAAAACGGAATATAAAGACTGTCAGTGTATTTTAGGCCATCTACTAAAAAAACAAACAAACAAAACAAACAAAAAACCCCCAAAAAACCAAACAAACCAAAACATCAAAACAACAAAAGAGACCAGAGATGAAAGAGACTTTTCCTACTCTTCCTGGATTAGTCTAGAATTTTAACTAGTGTCCTGCACAGTAGCAGGGATTCAATGGATGATAATACGTGTTCTTAGAAATGCAATGGAAGAAAAGCAAATCCAGTGTCAAAGAGATGCGCTGACAAATGGACCCCAACTACAGCAGTAAAGGAAGTCTGCTCCAAAGCCTTCTTGTCTAGTATTTGGCACCCGTTTCTCTTTAAAAACACCTCAAACACATGACTGTACCAGAATCTTCCAAATCTGATTTTAACGCATGTATCCGCAGCCCGTTTTGAATTCCTGACTGCGGTGAGCACAGGACGCGTACTGGGCAGCGCCACGCACCTTGTTCCTGCACAGGAAGGCGAGCAGGGTGCACCACTGCTCCTGCTTGCCGCCGCCCCCGCCGATGACGGGCGCCCTCTCGTGGCCCAGGGCGCTGACGAAGCGCGCTGCCTGCCGCGCCGTGTCCAGCAGCCGCCCCGCCCGCAGCGGCCTCACGTACGAACACACCGGCCGGTTCACCCCGTTTTCATCCTGGACCGGTAAAAGGTGGTTACTTGCCAGCCGCACAAGCGTCGCAAAATGCTAATCTAAGCTTTTTTTTTCTTGTGGGATGTATCGTCCCTGGAATAAGTATCACTCAAAAACAGGAAGACATGAAAATACCCCCAGAATTACGACACAAGACCATTAAGACAACTCATTTAGAGACACCACAGTTAGATTTTATTCTGGCTCTGTCCCTCACAGGGCATTCTGGACTAAATGTTCAAACACCAGGAACAGCACAGGCTGAAATTAATTTCCTTAAATGGGTGACGAACTGTTCATGCTCTACCCACTATCAATTTCCACATTATCATCAAGCATAAAAACAACCCAGAACAAATCTCACAAACCAAATTCCACAACAAATCAAAAAAAAAACCTCCCCCAAAAGCATTAAACACTCAGCAACTGATTCTAGAGCTTAAAAGGTGTCTATTTGCTTCTGAATTTGAATACTCTACCTCTTTTCATAACAGCAAGCAATAAAAATTACTCAAAATGAAGTAACCAGACCGATATAAATTAAGCAATAATACTAAGAATTTCTAAGTTCTTGGAAAAATAAAAACATAAGCTGACTTAAAAAAAGGTCTGTTTTATTACATGCTGCAGGCAAATACTATGATTATCATCTATTAAAACTATTTCAAGAAGCATAGAGCTCTTCTGTTCCTCACTGGGCTAAATTGGTACATTTGTGTTCATATATTTTAAAAAGGGATCAAAGCCTTTTAAATCTCTGCAGCTTCAGGAAATTATGGTCTCATATTTTTACTGTAGTCACATATTGTGCCCGTTAAGGTTTTGTCACGCTTTTCCAGCAAGCTGGTGGAAAAAAAGCAGCATTTATTTGAAGCTGACTGGAATCCCATTGAAAACTATTTTGCAGCTCGAAAGCAGTAAAAAAACCCCGACAGGCAGGATTTATTTTTTAATATAAGCTCATATATATAATGCCTGTTTCTGCATTATTCATCTGAAACTGGATGGTAACTAAAATTATCAAACTAATCTAATAAACTCATTTCTGTTCCCAGAAAGTTTTACTAAGATTTGCTAGGCCAATGGGAGACTCATGAAAAGCTCTCTATAGGTTCTGATGTAGCAGGGCCCTAGTTCCTATCCTATTTATTTATAGACTTGTTTCTCTTTATACCCTGCCCTGAAACCCTTAAGCCTTCGTATTGGGTCTGTTTGGAAGGGAGTTTGTTTTCTTCACAGCAAGCCCTTATGGTGCTGTGTTTTAGATTTGTGACCAAAACAGTGCTGGGAACACACCAGTGTTTTAGCTGCTGCTGAGAGGGCTTGTACAGTATCAAGGCCTTCTCTGCTTCTCATTCTGCCCCCACACAGTTGTAGGTTCAGGGTGGACAAAAAGCTGGAAGGGGACACAGCCAGGACAGCACCTGATCTGACCAAAGGGATATTCCTTGCCGTATAGTGTCATGCTCAGCAATAAAACTGGTGGGGGTGGGGAACAGACTTTTTCTAACCTTGCCCCTGCTTGGAGACTATCTGGGCATCTTTCTGCTCTGGGCAGTGGTGAGTGACCGTCTTTGCATCACAGTTTTCCCATTCTTCCTGTCTTTCTTTCCTTCATTTATTAAACCATCTTTATCTCAACCCATGAACTTTTCCTTGCTTTTGCCTTTTTTATTTTTGCCCCCATCTCACTGAGGGGGAGTGACTGGGTGGAGGCTCAGCTGCTGGCTGGGATTTGGAAGTTCACACCACTCCCGCACACTCAGGGCACAGCCAGAAGGGAAGCTGTTGCCTCACTAAAGAGGAGGACCAGATCACTTCAGGACACTACTTTGAGATAAGTTACTGTGGTAGGAAAATTGCAACTATGCAGGGTAAATTCATAGCATGAAAAATGCAAGGATCATACCATTCCTTTTACTGAGGAAGAGTTACTAAGGAGCAACTGATACAGTAAGTTATCAGACCCAGTAACTATGACTGTAACTGTTGTGTGATATTAATCAGAGGGATTGCATTGGAGACCACTGAGAGTTCAAATATTGTGTGGATCTGTTCTAATAGATCTAGGAAGTCCATTTTTTAAACTGTTTTATCTGGTTCAGAACTTACCTGAAATAGTTGGTACAGATCACCTAAGTCTCTGCCATTGGTGAGTATTCAAGGAAAAGACTAAACAGGCTTTTTCACTTGGTACATCAGAGATAGTCAGAGCAACCCTCCTGCCTGCATCATGCTATTAAGCTTCAACAGACAAACAGAAGTTCAGACCTTACACATTTAATTTTTTTGCATGATGCACCACATTTAGGCCTGACCTGAACATAACCACATCATGAATCTGTACAGATTCCACATACACATCAAGTTCAAAATAAAATAAAAAGATAACATAAAGAAAGGATTGGTCTATTTGTAAAATTTACAAACCTGTGCAAAGATCTTTACCAGCCTTGTGTTGTGGGTGGGCCTAATCTGCAGATATTCTCTCCACCATTGTTTGGCATACACAAGAAATAAACGTTCTTTTTCTGCTGTTTTCTGACGTTCCAAAGTGAACTGTAGGCAGGAAAAACAAAACCAATTCTATGCATACCAACTCCAAACAGGAGAAAAAACCATAATCAGTAAGTACATTAACACCACATCCTGGCATATGTAACATAAAACTTGAAAGTATTTAAGTGTGTCATGCAAATTCTTAACATTTTTTCATGGAAATCCAATTAAGAAAAACTTCAAGTTGTATTTCTTGTTTGTGGGTTCATATATTAAGCTGGACCAAAGTACTGTTTGTTTTAAGTAATGCATTTCTGTACAGAAGGTTTGCTTGGATTTTAATGTGCAGAAGAATATCTGCACGCACCTTGAGGCCATCATTTACTGGCTTTCCAAGCAGAATAGCTGACTTGAAATTACTGTTTCACATGGGAAAGAGAACAAGAAAACATACATACTACCTGAAGAAAATTAGGTATAACTTTCTTTTTTATTCAGGGGTTTTGATATAACTAATTAGAAAAAACTATGAAAGTAGTATTTTGAGTAATGTTCAGTATAGACAAAGTTGTTTAAAAAAGGGTAGTTACATTTAAATTTAATAGAAAAAAAAAAAGAATTATCAAACATTCAAAAACCCCACAGCCCTCAACATCTACAATTCTATACTGAGCTTCCTCCCCCACCAACAAAAGAATAAGTTAGCCCTCCCAGAAATTACTTACTTGAGTACTAATTATTTCTGAAGAAAGTGTCTTATTAAGCTGTGGATACATTTCCAGTCTGATGTTTAAAACACCAACAGAAACCTTTGATTCTGTACCTTTGAAACAAAATAAAATTTTCATCAGTTCTCTCATATTCAGTTGGCTTGGATTATTTCAGCCAGGCAGGGGCAAACGATTAAATAATGTATGTTAGCCTTATATATAATCACAAAAAGTAACTAAACTTCTTTAAACATAGGCAAAGTAAGAATCTTTATTTAAATTTCAAACTCAAATGAGGCTGTAAGAAAGCATAATATGACAAAAAAAAAGCACAGGTGTCTAGATCCAAGACAATTATCCAAGACCCTCTTTGCAGCCAGTACTGGGACATGTGAGATGAACGGTATTCTAGAAATGTCCAGAACAGACATCTGAAATCAAGCCAGAGAATGACACACTGTGAATTTGCCTATTCCAACTGATTACACAAGTAGCTCCAATTTAAACAGTTGGAAATAAGTGAAGTTCATCGTCCCCAAGACAGAGTTTATTACGAAGGACCCTGGCTGTCATACAGAGAGATTATTCAACTTAAAAATAACTCCCCAAAAGAACAAACAAACAAACAAACAACAACGCCCCCCCCACCTTAATGTTGTTGCCTAATGCTTAAAACTAGGCATTTTTAAGCATTAGGCAACAACAATAAGCATTACAAAACAGATTACAGACGGGACCATAAGCAATACAAACAATGGAAGCCTCACATAATACTTTATCTATTTATCTGAGATGGCAGCATCCTTTGATGTTCTTGATGCATTTTGTACAATGACAATATTTTGAAGAGGAGAAAACGCACCAGATTTATTGGATTGATACTTTATTACCTAGAAGAAAGCTAATGAGAATTAAATTTTCCTTGCTGCGCCACCCATCCGAGAATTAAACTCATCCAAGAATTAAACTCAAGTTATTTGCTATGCATTTCTGCAGCACTATAGAGAATTATAATCAGAATGGCCTGGGTTGGATGGGATCTTAGAAATCACCTAGTTCCAATCCCCCTGCCATAAGCAGGAACACATACCACTCAATGACATTGTTCAGAGTTCCATCCAACCTGGCCTTGAACGCTTCCAGGGATGTGGCATCCACAGCTTCTCTGGGCAACCTGTTCCAGTGCCTCACCACCCTCACAGGAAAGAATTTCTTCCTAATATCTAACCTAAATCTACTCTCAGTCAGTTTGAATCCATCCCCCTTGTCCTGTCACTACATGCTCTTGTAAAAAGTCTTGTAGGAAGTAATGAGAGATCTAGTCTTTATTCACTAAACCATAATACCCTAAAAACTTAGGCTGGAACTCCAGAAGAGAGGACTGGGGACAAGTGATACACAAAATACACACGTGTACTAACTGCTAAGCACCTAAACGAAGCCATTCAGAAAACATGCTTCCAGCTACTGGGATAAATGGGAGCAGAGCAGAGATCCCTCTCTCCAGCTGGTGTTAGCTTGCTGTGAAAGGCACACAAGCTGGATTTTACTCCTCAGTGCACTGATCAGATACACTCCTGGAGACAAACTACTAGATTTCTGTTTGGTTGGTTTGTTTCTGACAACTTAACCAGATTTTGCAGATAATCAATGGTGGGAATTCCCAGAGGAATGAGGACCGTTATTACGTGGCATCTGGAATACTCATTTTTAGCAGCTTGGTAACAGAAGAATCTGACCATTAAGTCTTCTAGGCATTTTCTAAGGATACTTTACAGTAAGTTCTGAATTGAATAAAAAATGAACTAGATAAAAAATATTGCTTTAAGCTTGTAAGCAATCTCAGTACCCAATATTTTAAGTCATCATCACATGCTTATTGTTCATCCTTACCTACACCCAGGAGTTCCACAGCAACATTTGTTATGCCATTCTCTGCAGCCAAGACAGACCTCCACTCCAAGAAATAGGATGCTACCAGTGTGGTCTCACCAAATGTGTCTGTTTTGATCAGAACCATATGCACTGGGTCACATATAGATAACATCGTTGTTGCATCCACCATCTTACTTCCGTCACCTGCCATTATTAAACCAAAATAAGACAGCAAGAACATTATCATCCCAAGCTCTCCTCGGAATTGAAAGAAAGTATGCAACAAAATGCAATGTATGCAATGTGTATAAAGAAAAATCTTAAGTCTAAAAACGTAAGTAATGGTCCCATCTTAAAGCCAAACTCAGTTTAGAACAGAGCTACAGAAAGATTACAGTTTATTTACAGAGAAGATAAAAAGATTTTTGTAGTTGAGTACTGCAATGCAACCAGTTCAGATACACAAAAAAATTAAAATGGAATTAACATTTAAGAATGGATAAAGATGGTCAATTTCAAGTTATTTTAGAGTGAAAAAGAAGGAAAAGAGGCAAGAGCAGAGAAAGATCTACAAGTGGCATAACCCAATACAGTAATCAGTTTCCTTAGGAAAACATGACAAAAACCAGGAAAGAAATCCACCAAATAATATCAAACATATTTCACAATAACTCTTAGGTCAGAAAAAATCCCAACAGCATCAGCTTTGGGATATCACAATATTCCTTAC
Organism: Daphoenositta chrysoptera; assembly: GCA_013397915.1. NCBI lineage: Eukaryota > Metazoa > Chordata > Aves > Passeriformes > Daphoenositta > Daphoenositta chrysoptera. The sequence continues at coordinate 161,440 of VZRO01002597.1, forward strand.
ATATCACAATATTCCTTACCTAAGCTATCCTTGTGTACTTCAAGCAGAAAACCATCCTGAAAATCTGGCTCACAGGCACAGGGTACAGGTTTGGAACGGAAGCGCTGGTTTCGAAAATGTAAACACAGAGTGAAGGTAGAACAGATTTGGCCAGGCAGAGGCTCTGGTTCCTGAAGATGTTCCAGAAAAGCTTTTCCACCCAAAACCTGAAGGTAAAGATACCTCCGTGTTGGGTCAATGTTAGCTGTAAAGCGTAGCAATAAAAATGAAGAGACTACAAACAGATCTTAGAAAGCTTAATTTGTTAAATATCAGCTAACTAACAGGAGACTAACAAAAAAAGAAACTTCTTTGAAACACATGCTTAAGAGAAAATAATTTAAAAATATATGGAAATTAACTTAGTATAAAATAAATGAAATAATAATAATAATAAATCATATTTAATGCAACACTGATTGCTGCTGCTTACATGAATTTACTCCCTGTGGATAAGCACAGGAAACATCCACCTTTATGCCAGTTCATACTGGATTACTAATTCAGAGTGCAAAAATCATAGACCTCAAATTTGTTTCAAAACTATGGTCCAAACATTTAAATTAACAAGAAACATACTTTTTTTCAAAACTGGTGGTTCTCTGTCAACAAAATGTGTTGATGGTTTTGGAGCTGAAGTCTTCTCCTTTTCATTCACATCCTGGAATTACAAGTAAGACTTTTTAAGGAGTCAAGGGATGCAACAGTGCTCTTACCATAGTTTTCTAAAAATTAAAGAAACCTCCATTTCATTTGAATGCCATTCCATAAGTATGCTCCCTTCTAAAACTGAATATTTTCAGTGCAGTATTATCACCGAACCAATTTCAGCATATGCATTAATCTTCTTTACTCCTATAATGTCACAAATCAGTAGCGCCCTTACAAACCTCCAGAAGCAGCATATTTTCACTTTGTCAAAACACCACATCAGTAAGAGGAATAAGCAAAAATACTTTCCCTCTTCAAAAGCTACTTACGGTTACAAATTTAAGTTCCTTCATAACATCATCGATGATTCCTCGCTGTCTTAGGGCTTTTATCAGATCTTCTGTGGATAACTGCTGATGCTCAGGTGCCAGCTCTTCTCGTATAGTCTCAGCAAGAACTTCTCGTATCCTCCCATGGACATCCATCTGAAAAAAAATTCATTGTATGTTACAAACACCAGCTCTCTGTATGGCAGCAGATACAACTTAACAGTTAAGTCTGTAAAACTAAGAGTGTCTTCCTAGGAACACAGAAATAACTACAACAAAATATGGATCCTTTCAGAACTAATCAAATGAGCCACTATCTTACAAAAGCAGCTCTCCCAGTAAAAAAAAATTACAAGCCCATTAAACTTGAGCATTTTCACTGCTCTTCAACAGCAACCCATATTGAACTTCCCTTCCTCCAAAAGGTCTGCAAATCCATCAATCACAAAATGGTCACTGTTCTAATTTCTTGTCTCCCTCAAAATTCAAGCTTAATATACAGTTTCTTATCTTTTAAGGGAAAAAATACACTTTCATATACTTGTAGGTAAGACAGAAAAGTAGCAGATCTCCCTTGCAAGCTTTTCCTAAGCTCAAATGGAAGTCTGAGAATGCCTGCCCATCATCTGAGCTGTGAAAGCAGATGGATTTATAAAGCTGTCTCTAACACTGAAAGGATGTTTGGGACACAGCCACCGGGACCTGAAATAGAATCACAGAATGGCCTGGGTTGGAAAACACCTTAAAGATCATCTCATTCCGAGCCCCCGGCCATGGGCAGGGACACCTTCCACTAGACCCGGTTACTCAGAGCCCCACCCAGCCTGGCCTTGAACGATTCCAGGGATGGGGCATCCACAACTTCTCTAGGCAACCCGTTCCGGTGCCTCACCACCCATCACAGTGAAAAATTCTTCCTACTATCTAATCTAAACCTGCTCTCTTTCGGTTTGGATCTATCCCCCCCTTGTCGTGTCACTACAAGCCCTGGTAAAAAGTCTCTCTCCATCCTTCTTGCAGGCTCCCTTCAGGTACTGGAAGGCTGTTGTAAAGTCTTCACTGAACCTTCACTTCTCCGGGCTGCACAGTCCCAGTTCTCTCAGCCTTTCCTCACAGCAGAGGTGCTCCCTTCCTCTCATCATCTTGGTGGCCTCCTCTGGACTCGCTCCAAGCACCCCGTTCTCCTGCGTGACAGGTGGGAATACTCACCACTACACTAACAAGTGGTAAAGGACTTACAGCCTCCGTACTTATTTCCCCGTTCAGTTCAAGACCCTCGCTCAAAAAGCAACAAGAAAACGACAAAAGGGCGCCTGGAAACCACCTGCAGCCACCGAAGTTAGGAAAACAAAGCGGGGCGCCGGAGCGGGCGCGCGCCGCCACCGCCTCAGCGGGAGCTGCCGCCACCGCCACCCGCGGCGGGGTGACACCGGCACGGGAGCCGGCACAGCCCCCCGAGGAACACGGGGAGTCTCTCCGGCGCCGGGCCGCGGCGCCAGTCCCACCTTGAGCAGCTGCTGGCGGATGATCTGCTTCAGCTCCGAGGCTTTCTCCGGCGGCAGCGACATGGCGGAGCTGGCAGGGAACGAGCCCCAACCGCCTCGCAGCGAGCGCGGGCAGCGCCGCCACCGCCCCCTGGCGGCAGCACGTGGGTACGGCGTCCGCGCCCGGCTTCCTCCCTTCCTTCCTTCCCTCCCTCCCTCCTTCCTTCCTTCCTTCCTTGCTTCACCGCCTCCTTCCCTCCTCCCTTCCCGGCCGGCATGTTCATTCCATGCGACTGCGGCGGGGGCTCCGCCGCCCCCGACTTTAAAGGCTTCACTCTGCTCATGGTGAGTCACGCTCCCGCGTCCCCCTTCTCCCCGCCACCGGTGGGTTTGAGGGGTCGCAGCCCCGGGTCCCTGCGCTGAGGGCTCCGCTCCGCTCCTGTGGGACGGGACACGGCGGGCCCTGGTGTCTCTCTCTGCCCTGCCCGAGGGTCGTCCCTGGCTACTTGGCCGTGGGATAAGGGGAGAAGGCGCAGGGCAGGCGGTGTGTGTGGAATCTGTGGGGTGTTCTTCCGAGGAAAAGAGGGTTTGGAGGGCTCCGTCTGCAGTAGAGCGTAGCGCGGTTTTCTCTGTTTCTGTCAACTTCTCCCTCCTCAGGACCCGGGGTTTGCCCCTGTCAAAATGATCCGTGCCGAGCTTCAGTAGGTGTATGTTATTTTAGAGCAATAGCTATATGCTATTTCAGAGCTATAGCTGTATGCTGTTGCTCTAAAGATTAACGCTCCCTTATGTGCGTTTACAAGACTTGCAGCACCCGTGAGTTGCCACTGCAATAAAAGCTTGGGATTTTTTTCATTTAGATGCGATATATAAATGTTTCCAATGTAAAAAAAAAACCCAAAACCAACCCAACCGTTTCAGCTACGTTTAAATCTCGGATTAGGATTGTTTTAGGAAGTGTTTTTATCGCCTTCACACATGGTGTGACATCCGTGTCAGGTCATGTGCCCGAGGTGACGATGTCGGTGTGGGACGAGAGCTCCAGCGCGGGCTGCGGAGGGGCAAACCCCAGAGCTCTGCCCGTGCTGGGTTCGCTGCAGGGAGCCCATCGCTGCCCGGGCAGGGCGGCACAGCCCGGGTGACTCTGCGGGCTGCGCAGGCAGCCATTCCCGGTCAGCTGACGAGCGGCAGGAAGCACATCACTGCCGTGCTCCCGCCTGGGGCTGCCGGGGCGCTGGGTGCTGACCGCGCCGCGGGGACGCCCGGCGCTGCCGCCTCCTCCTGCGCCTTCTGGCAGCCTCAAACCCGTGTCTTTCCGCAATGGGCAGCAGCAGCAACTCGTAGATTTGATCTTAAATTAGAGGAAAGCAACCGAAAGTTTTATTGTTGTCTTCCTGTAATAGTTCCTTTGGAAGAACGCAGACTCTTGACTTTCCGTGGTATTATATTAGATCAGTATATTAGATCATTATCTGACCCGATTGGTGACAACCCACAGCAATTCTTATGAAATTAATTCAAGGGCACCCTTATCATTTTCATCCTTAAAAAAAATTAAAAACAACCTACTCTTGTTGGTGGGTCAGTCTGAGATTTAGAGGCTTAATATATAATACCAGCGTTGCCTTTGGGCGTCGTGAGGTTTGCCAGTCTCACATCGGTTGTTTGAGTGGCTTTTATGTACTCTCAATCCTGAAATGAGGGGGAGGAGGTAAATTTCCAAGGTGTTCTTTCAGTTTACAGTGAGACAGGATTATTCACAGAAGTGGCCAGGTTTTTTGTGGGACAGGGACCAAATTCTGTATTTACCAATTCTTCTGGTAAGAAATGGTCATCTTTGCCAGAGGATGAGTAGCCACTTTTAGAAATCGTGTTTGACCAGATTTTAAGGAGCTTAAGCTTTCAGTATTTGAAGAGCACCTTATGGCATCCATAAAGCACCCTGTAATTCGGCACATTCTGTTACTTCAGCCAGCAGTGTCCGTGGGAAATGTTGGTCAGCTGGCAATAGATCTGGTGATTTCCACACTTGACATGACTAAAGTTGGTTACTTCTACACCGATTGCCTGGTGCCAATGGTTGGAAATAACCCATATGCAACAGCAGAGGAAAACTCAACGGAGCTGAGTATAAATGCTGAAGGTGGGTATTGAATGCTGAAGGTATTTGCAAGGGGCATAAGATGCAAGAACATCACATTTACTTTTTTTGTTGTTGTTAAATTTTGCTGATGTGCTTAAATTAAGGTCAGCAATAACAACTGCAGAAACCTACAGGTAGGAACATATTTACACTTCACCGAGAAAACTGTTCCTGTTGTTATTTTGGAAACCCAATTTGACATTTGGAACCAATAAGAAATGCTGAATTGCAGCCATATTGTAGTGCAGCCAAAACTCTCTGCAGTGTTAGTGCAAAGCAATATCAAGTGTGCACATACTTAAATTATTGGAATAAAAGTCGAGTTTCTGATTTAGAAGGATACTTATCCATTCTTCTTCCTTCCTACATACCTTTGCCTTTTTCCCTGTGTAATGTTTCTCCCACTCCCCCTACAAATTCTTAGTTTCTTTCCCTACACTGATCATTGCATTTAATTTTTTTTACCCTCTTAAATCACAGAACTCTCTGAATAAACTGTCAATCTTTGCAAAGATGCATAGATTATCTGAATCATTACAGGAGGCAAATCTTCATATATCTTTTGTAATTCAATCCTTTGAATTTAGTACAACTGAAATTAGGTATGATGAAAATACAATGCACAGAAATACGTGTTGTTAACACAGTGGATGTTGTCAGGCTTTCCTGTATGAATTGATAGCTGAAAGGTTTAGTATCCTGAAGTTTGTAAATGGGATAATTCTGGATATATTTAAACTCAGATCTCTTTCTCAGTTTCTTCTTAACAAGATTTAATGATTTCTTCTTGTAGTGTACTCCTTACCTTCAAAGAAACTTGTAGTTCTGCAGATCAGATCACCTTTTATAAAGGTATGCATGTTCATTAGTTGTTCTTACTTCACTATTTGTTTTGAATAGTTGTGCTGGCAAATAGTTTAAGTGGCCTAGCAAAATTATTTTTCTACTTCCTGGTGTAAAACCTTCTGCGACTGGTACAGTTTTACTGATTTCTGCATTAATTGAGGGTTGAGGTTTTGCTTTTGTTTTTCCAAGCCCCACAACAGCTGCCTGTGTTGGTAGATTTTTAGTGTAAGTATCTCCTTAGTTATTAAGAGTCATGAAAATACAAAATGGTCTGGGTTATGTCTGTTTATTTTTTTCCCTTACATTTATTGTTCTCCTGTGTTCTTTGTAATAGCTTTATTTTTTTGTGTGTCATACCAATTATTTCTGTAGCATGCTATATGCATTTAAACAGCATTCATTATGTAAAAATGAAGAATTTAGTATTACTGGACAGTGGCTGTGATTTAAAATAAGCAGAATGCCATGCCAGAAAAAAAAATTTGTGATGCAGTATTTTAGCAGTTCAAATTTTGGAAAAATACTGTGTGGTCCTGCCATCCCATCTTGCTCTAAAGCTTTTTCCTTTGGTATTAATGACACACAAAGCAGGTGGTACTGTTGTCTTCAACGTTGTCTTAATGATAATTCTTATAGTCTCTGTGTAGTTTTGCTTAAGTAAACAACCAGGACAGTTCTTTGCTTTTTAAAAATATATCTGGGGCTGAAGACTAACTGGATATGAAGAATAATTTAGGTCACTGCTAAATATTATATATAACACCTAGTATTGTTAAGGACACATTAAGTTTTTCACTTTTTTGTCTGTGTCTTTGCATAAAGAACAAGTACAGGCCGTTCTGTGAAACCCTGCTTTCTTGGGTGAAGAGCAGCAAATGTGCCAGGGTTGTCCTTCTGTCCAGCAGCCACGCGTACCAGCGCGATGATGAGCAGCTTCTGGGGTATGTTTGTGCCCTTAAAAGACCTAGTTGATGTTTCTGGGGTTTTTGGACTGACATATTTCCCTCTGCTTCTGTACTGAATGCTTTTGGCAGGGTACTTTTGCTTGCATGTGTACATAGGTCATAAAGTGCTTAGTATACTATTAAAACATGATGTTATACAGGATTAACCTCTGAATTTTCTAGGTCACTACTGTCAAAAGTTCTGATCAAATGAAAAGCTGTAAGCAAATTGCAGTTGGCCTGCACTGCCAGGCAACAGAGCCTCAGTTTTAATTTGTGGCTGCAAGCAATGTCAGGGATTAACTGCTGACATACAGGTTACAGGTTAGATTTTTAACAGTTGATTACAATATTGGTTCATTTCTGACCTCTTCGTCGTCATTCTGCTTGTGGAAGGTTTTCTTTAATGTACTAAGTTGTTATTCTTTTTTGGTTTTTTAATAGGAAGTTATCAGTTGATATTTGTTGGGAGGCAACTGCAAGGTTGCAACTGCAATGTATTTTTACTAATATTACCCATTTAAAAACCAAGCATTTCTTGCTGATTGAGGGCATTGTAAGTGGTGATTTAATGAAAGACAAAATAAGTATTTCTGCAAATAAAACCAGTATTTCTGCAGTTGTTATGCTCAGGCTTTATAAATGTATAGGGCGTCAAAGGAGGTTTAGATCGATGCATGTCCCAGATATAGTGGTGGATCCATACAATTGCAGGATAGCCAGCTATCATGGAATGACATGACAGGGACTGATGGTTACTTGATGAGGTCTGAGTCGTAAGTTGCAGTGATTTAATCCCCCCCACCTCCCTCAGCACCACAGAACAACTCCCTTATAGCAGATTTACCAAAAAGTGAGGGTAGTGCATTCAGAAGATACTTTTAACTTGACTGAAGTGTGAATGTGACCTTATTAAAAGTACTGTATCATGGTGAAGTCCAAGTTTACCCTAACAGATTTTGAATTAATCACCTCCTATCTGAAGAAAGAAGAAGTATGTTTTATTTGTAAATTATTTTAACAACCATAAGCAGTTCCCCAATTTATGTGCTTATGAATTTAGCACTTGTCTGTTACTTGAGCCCCTAAAAGGCGGGTACCTACGTTCTATTTGTGGCAGAAAGTTGAGTAGTTTGTACAGTTTTGAGGCCACACACTTACTTTCTAACTTTGATCTGAAGAGGGAGAGAATGTCAGAGCAATCCTTCACTGCAAACACTGTGAGGTCCTCAGTGTTTGCACCTTCTGTCTGCCCCAAGTCGTAGCTGGGGTAGTGTCTCTCCTCGGCAGACTGAGTGCATCCTTGGCTTGTTTCCAGGACACCACTGCGCTACCTGCTCACACCTGATCTGGAGAAAGCAGTTGGGGGCCACGTGCAGGAGTTAAACTGGAAAGAGATGGAAAAAGTAGCAGCTTACCCTGGAATAAGTGATACAGACAAAGTTCTGCATATACCTGGAGGAGGCATCACAAAACTATTGTTCACTGAGAGGTGAGTTGCCTAAAGATAAGCACAGAATAATATCAGCAGTCTTTAGTAATTGGGTAAAATTATCTTATAAACTGCTGTGTTATAGGAAAAGTCCTTCTTTATATAGAAAAGGGCTTTATAGGAATAGATCTTCTTTCAGGCTCATAATTAAGAGGAAGAAAAGTAGGGAATCCTGTATCATAAAGTTAGAATAAGATAAAAATGTAAGGGAATGGGCTAAAGGAAAATAATGAAGCCTTTACAGTTATGATCATGATCAATCTGGTATATGATATTATGCAAACCACAATTTGTAAATAGTAGAATTCCTGTGCTACTTTAACTAAAACTGTTTCTTGAGGCAAATGGTTCCAACATCAGTTATACAAAAAAACCCAAAAACCCACAAACAATTCTGAGCACTAAGAATGAGTTAAGATTTCAGGGCTAGCAAAAAAAATTAGAAGTATATCCATTGTTAAAAGCTGTGTGCATCAGAAGTGTGCATGCCTGAGTTTTTAAATTTTGGATACTAATACTCATTTATAGCACAACTGTGTAGTTCTGCAAAAATGTGCTGTAAGTGTTAGGAGGAAAAGTGACTTTTATTTTTGAACTATTACTTTTGACACCTGACCACACTGTTGCATTTAACAGCAGCAAAGTTACTAATGCCATGCTTTCCTTTATACTGACTTCAGTATGGAAACAATATACATATGCAAAAGAAAAGATCTGCCAGGACTTGAGAAAAAAAAATTTAAGTAACAATCTTAGTACCTAAATGAAAAAATGAGAACATGCTGAGTAAAGTAGTGATATGCAACCTGCCAAACTGCTGGTTTAAAATACACGGAAAGATAAGGAGTGATTGTATCAAAGGATGTGTAAAATGCCTCACAACAAAAATGCTAACCAAGTATGTAAAAGAGGCCTGAATACTCTTGGAAGAATGTAGGATTCCTGCCTTGCAAAGTAAAGAACAAATTCAAGACTAAGCAAAAGACCATGAAGTGTGAAAATGTGATCAAGGAAATCTGGAGAGGAAAAAAAAAGTATATCCATATATTTTTCATTTTTGGTTTTAGCTTTTCACAAGATACATACATATTGTTGCTGCTCTTAATACAGAGTAATTCTTGTGGATCTAAAAATGAAATATAAATGCATGCTCATTTTTGTTGCAGCTGTTCAAAGGGAATCCAAATGGCAGTTCTTCTGAAATTTTGCTCTGAAGGAGACAACATCCCTGATGCATTTGTTCTTGTTAACTACCTTAATGAATGGCTCCAGCTAATTAAAAGTGAAGTAAGTACTGCTTGATCTAAAGTTCTTGGTTTCGTATTTTATATCCATTATTTTCATTTTTCTTCAGTCCAGATGGGTTCATTTTGGCTCTTGGTAATCAAGAATCTGCCAAATATAATATATATTTGTATTAAAATCTCACTGGGAGTTTCCCCACCTGAAAAAACAAATCTGAACACCAGTTCTTTTGTTTGATAGGTGTGGGCAAAAATTGTGTAAAGTTACATATTTACTACTTAATTATTCTGGGTTTGTTGCAGAGCAACAATTCCACAGATCCTTCTTCACAGTGGAAGATTCCGAGTTCTTGGCGCTTACTTTTTGGCAGTGGCCTCCCACCTGCCCTCTTCTGATGGGCTCTGAACTCGCAGTGAGCCCCGCGTGCGGCCACAGATGTCCTTGAGGTGGTGATTGCACAGTAATTGCTCAGGAGCAGCAGCTTGCTTTGGTGTCTACATACACGCTTTATTTAAGAAAAATTCCTTTTGTGCATGTGGGTAGCTAAAGAAATTAAGATAACTTTCACAAACTCACCAAAGAAATATGTTTTGTACAGTTGTTTATTGAGTAACTTTGGTTGGAAGTTTTTTCTAATAAAATATTTTTTAAGAAACCTTTTTCCCTGGTTAAGTGTTACTGCCGTGGACAAGCTTATGGTGCTCTTTCTTAATGCAGCTGAGAACTGAGAGGGATGTGTAGGCATGGATTTTCCTGGAAGATAAAACCTTCCATTTCCATGTCAACTGTTGGTCTTAACTTTTTTTCAAAACTTCCTGGTGAGGTAAGTGAAGGTCAGAAGTGATCTGGTTTTGCCTTCTTTTCCCAATGCTGTTGTGGTACCTTCAACTGGGGCGATTGCAAGCAGTGTAACAGCCTGTTCTGTCTTTTCTGTCTGCATAGAATCGTAGAATGGTTTGGGTTGGAAGGGATCCTGAAGATCCTCTAGTTCCAATCCCACTGCTGTAGGCAGGGACACGCTCCACTAGACCATGTTGCTCAGAGCCCTAGCCAACCTGGACTCATCCTTCCAGGGATGAGGCATCCACAACTTTTCTGGGCAACCTGAGACTGTGCCTCACCACCCTCACAGTAAAAAATTTCTTCCTTAATACTCAACCCAAGCCTACTCTCGGTTTGAAGCCATTTCCCTTTATCCTGTCACTACATGCCTTTTTACAAAGTCCCTCTCCAGCTGTTATTTAGGCTTCCTCTGGGAACTGGGAGGCCACAATTAGGTTACCCCTCAGCCTTTTCCAGGCTTCTGTTCCATTTCCAGAAGCTGCTAAGATGCTGAAACTAAAGCTTTTCTAGGTCAATGAGCCTTCTTAGACTGAACAGGAATACAATGCTCTGAAATATAAAATAATTAGGAAACGTTGCCTAATATCAGGCAGTCTGATATCTGTGTATTTTACAGGTTTAGTCTGAGACTGCAGTTATGTGATGGACAGTTCACATGTTCAATGTTTGTGATGGTACCTGTTGCACTATAGTATTTAGCAGTGTGTTCAGTTTTGAGATTTTGGAAGTGCTTGGTCACATCAGCTGATTTAAAAGCAACTTTATGTCATGGATGCAAGATGTCAGTTCTAGAGTTGAAAAGTGAGAATTAACCAAAATATGTTTTTAGGAGCTGCCACAGGTATAGAGACTAATAAATTGGTGAGTCAAAATGCCGACGCAGTCAGGCAATGCAGACAAAAGGCCCTGTGTAGCACAAGGCAAGTCTGATAAGCCTAAAGGTAGTTGGAAAAAAATAACCATATTCAAACTGAGCCAAGTGACTGTGAGGTGTATATAGAGCAGGAGGGCAAATTAAGTCTTGAGGAACTGAAGGACCAGACAGAAGCAATGAAAGGGGTGTTATTTGCTTTGCAGTATTTTTCTTAAGTGAGCCATAGATGTTCAGTACATCCTCAAGAGGCACAGCCGAGTGAAACCTTGAGAAGGGAAAAGGAGAACACGGAGTACTCTCTGAAAGAGAAAATCCTCAGGGCTTCCCTGTTCCCTGTGGAGAAGGTAGAGGGCAGTCGGAGCCTTGGGAGAGGAGGAAGGACGCAGCTTCTCCGGGCCGGCAGTTCCGCGGATGGCCGCCAGGGGCCGCCGGGCGGGCAGCGCTGCCCTCGGCCCCCCTGGAGCCGCTCCCGCCTCCAGTGCCCGGGCCGGGCGAGCGCAGCCCTGCCCGCACCTAAACCTTCCTGCAGGACAAGGCCGCGCCTTTGGCCTCATGTTCAGATGACTGGCAAAAATAAAAACACCTCTGCAACGCTGCTTTTGAACATGGAGAAAAAAAATGGCAGTCAGTAAATCACAGCTTTTTCATTTGGAAAAAAATGCCTTTCACAAGTCTGATCATTCTAACCCCATTTCTTCAAAGGCTGCCATTATACACTCACTTGTCCTTTCTCGCCCCTTCCTTCACCTTTTTAAACACACTTTCGCAGCAGTAGTCAAGAACTGGGGCCGGTGTAAAAATAACCAAACAAGTGCATGTGTCAGGAAGCCAAGACTTCTGTCACAAGGCAGCGCTCAATGAAACCCAACAAAGCCCTGGGTTTGGAACTCCTATACCTTGATCTCCTTTGCCAATTCATCAGGTTGGCTGAGATCAACTTTATTTCAGCATCTCAGCAGCTGAAAACCATGTAAAACTAAGGGCAATTAGCATTTTTATTAGGATATTCAGCTGTCTATGCCCCACAAGATAAACTAGTTGTGTACGTGATAGCAGCAGGTAGACTAATGAAGCACATCCACATTTCCAGTAGTCATGCACTGCATGCTTACTCACAACTCCAAGAAAATAATGAAAACCTAAACCATAGCTACAGGTAAAAGGCATGAACAGCTGAAAGCCTTATCCAAAGACGTCCCAAATGGTATAAACAGGCCCTGTTCCTAGCAGGGTTTGTTGCAGTGGTTTTGGCAGAGCTTGATCTCTTGGTATAAACACTCCTGGTTTCACAGCTGCACCAACTTGAAAATGGAAACTGAATCAAGTCACAATGTCATTTTCTCCTCCAAAGTAGGCTCAGAACAATGGTAACCATCTCAAGAAAAAATTTGGACAAACCAGACTAGCAATTTAGACTATTTGAGAATGGTGTCAAGTGTGGCTTTAGCTCAAGTAATAGCATTAAGTACTCCCCTGCATCAGCTTCCCCTTCAAGTTCAACACAACTCTGAATATGACTGCTTTCATGAATGGGCCTCAACACCAAGTTCTGCTAAGATTTCAGGCTGCTGCCTTTTTTTAGCAAAAGGTGCCTGAGTTGGCTGAGATGTCCCCCCTCTTCCACGCTTCCTTTTCAGCACAAAAAACTGTTACAAAAATACGCAAAGTGCAAGTTCCATATAAAACCCCACCACATGCCAGTTTAGACAGTCACAGTAAATATACAGGGGTTTTGTGAGTTAAGGTTTATCTGAAACCATCAGAGAACAAGTGCAGAATTGAGATCAGCTCTGTTACCGAAGGCACAGGGCTGGAAACCCTGCTCACCCCATTGGAAGAACTCCTTTAAGCAGCACTCTGGCTTACCCATTTCCAATCCATCCTGACTATGTCAAGAACACTGACAGAAGGTGGGAGACGTGAAGGAAAATACCGTACATACAACACATGGTGATGGCACAATCCAAAACCTGTTTAATTACACACACCGTTGACTTTTGTGCACTTCAGTTTTGTTCCTCAGCTCCCGTTAACTACACAGGACCATGGGTCAAGAGAGGTCAGGTTGTCCATCTTTCTTCCCTTTAAAGCATCACCAACAGGACACTTTCCCGTCACGAAGTTACTCTGAACATTTTGTGCATATTTTATAGCAAACATAAAAAGGATTACCAAACCAACTGGTCAGATTAATAAAATAATATTCTTAGTGGTGTATTACAAAAGAAATGTGCAATAGTTCCTCCTAAATCAAACTACAATACTTAGCATTAATGAAAATACTTGCATAAAGCACACTCTAATAATTTTGCCATTTTCCAGTTAAGACAGGTATCAGGAAACCTTAAGGCAAAACCCTTCTTTTTCCACAACACACACTCTTAACAGGTTCTCCCTAACATAATGCGCACACAACAGCACATCATCAAGTTAAAAAAATATTTAATGCTGCCAAAAAGTATAAAAATACAATAAGAATGGCAGTACAAAACAAAATATTTCCTAATTTATTTCTTTTACATCTTTCTACATTAATACAGGCATTATAAAAACACAAGATGGCAAATTATTTTGTTTTGCAAAGTAGCACACGCTGCTGGTGGTCTTCATCCCCTCGGTGCAGTTTACGCTGTAAACAGATAACTGAGGTCTTCTTGGTACTTAACAGACCTCACTTTTTGTTCCCGAAGAGGGGGGTCATGTCTCGCTTTGCATGTCAATAATTTGCAGTTTATAGCTGCAGAATATTCACAAGTCTCGAAGGCTTAGGTGTCAGTCAGTCTCGGCCTGCGACATACAACCAAAAGAAAGTCACCGATTCAGTACAGAGTACGGGGATACAAAACAACAAAAAAAAGTAGAACTAAGAACTGACAGTGGGTTTGCAGCTCACTGTCAATACCAAACAGCTTCTCATGTGTTCCCTGGAGCAACTACTGCCTCTGAGCAAGTACTCTTGGAAAGCCGTTGCTTTTCCAGAAGGTATTTCCACGTTACAGTGTAAGGCACATCCTTGCTGGAGAGTTTCAAGTACAGGTCTCAGTCCAGCAAACCACTTTCTCATACATTTCACCACAAGCACTGCAGAAATCTCCTTGGGCCTCAGTGGGACTATGGCAGGCTGCATCCCAAAACACATCACCTCTCACAGCTTTGCAGGCCAATCCTGCTACAGTGGCACAAAAGTAACTGTCTCTAGGCAAGGACTTCCTGTAGTGAGAAAGACCCCAGCACTGGACATTTTGTTCTTAGGCAAGACAAGGCTCCACTCCCAGGCTACAGAAAGAGACCTTGGTGTTCACCGCACCACACCCCCAAGCTACTACAGATAAAATGCGTCTGAGTTCTGTGAGCACTACACTGATTCATAAAGCAGCTTTCCTCCACCAGTTACGACACATTGAAAGAGGGCTTCCACGTATTTATCCTTCCAATTTAAATAAAGACTCAGACAGAGATGCAATTTTGAACACGTTTATTTTTTGTACATAAAAATGAAAGACTGACTTAAAACTTTGGGGGCAAACAAAAAGGCCCAGGAAGACTACTGTGTGTCATGTCACCTTTGCAAATACCGTCCTCTGGCTTAAGCCACTCGGCCCTGCAGAAGACTTCCTCTTTTGTCATTGTTAATTTAGTTTCTTGTGCAGTCCTCAAGTGTCTCAGGTTTTACTATAATGCCAAACAGCAAACTAAATAATTTGGTTTACATTCATTAAACATAAAGCTAACCAGGCTTTTTCAATGCCTGCATGACCCAGTCACACATACATGCATACACATTTACGCCTCTTCCCTTTTCAGGGGGACATAAACTGATGTCAGTAAACCATATTACTCGAGGTTTAACAGAATAAGCTACGTTTCACTGGCAACATCTCACTTCCATAACAAATCCAGAGGTTTTTTCCAAACTGCTATTTCACACTGAATTAAATTATTTTACTTAATACATTTCAAGGAAAATACAGATGTACCGTCACTAAGTGGACTGTCCCTGCACCAAGAACACAAATAGGAAACCTAAAGGATTAATTCCAAATTTGCAAACCCCTTGCAATGGAGGTCCAAATGTTTGCTAGGTATTTTTGTATGAAAACGTGCATGATTTGTACACAAGTGTTCATCTGAGAGTCAAACATTGTTTAATCAGAGATGCCCACTATGCATCAAACATTTTGGCTGATGCATTTCCAGAGAAGAGGGGAAGAACCAACATAGTAACACTTTGAATCAAGCCCAACAACATTTTAGAAGTAGTGTGGGATGAGCCAGCAGCTTGCCAGAAATTGGGGAGGGGGAGAGAAGAGGGGTCAGAAGGCACGTCCTTCAATTTCACCCTTTAAGCATTTCCTATGATAGAGGTGACTGGGATCGACAGTTCTTCATTTTGGCCCATATTTGTTCCTATTTAACACCCAAGCTGTGCAAAACCGCTGCAAATTTAAATCCTACAGAATAACAAAATATCACAAGGGCTTAGTGTGCAGCACGGAAAAAAATCCTCCAGATTTTGGGTTTTAAGGATTAGTGATGGACCAGAAAGAAGATTTTTATCCAAATTATTTCCTGGAATGTACAAAGAGACCAATCATTTGATTTTCCTCACTATTCTCATACTGTCATGAACAATTCACTGTTCAAAATAGTTTTGTCCAAGGCTTGTACTGGTTCATCCTCCTTAAATTATTAACAGTTAATGACTCCCAAGGTACTTGCAATCACAGAACCAAACCAAACTTTCACAGAACAACTGCTGAATGTGCAAGTCCTGCTTTATTGCATCAAGAAGGTAACAGAGTGTGAGGTGATTTGAACTGGCTGCCCCCTGCCCTGCCCCACCCTGAACTGAGGAATGTTTACTCAGGATCAAGAAAACTGAAAAGCCAGAATTTAGAAGATGGAATCAGGAAAAAAATCAAGTGACAGCTTGACAAGCTGCAGTTAGAGCTCAGTGCCTGTAGGATACTGGTAGCCCAGGAAATCCTTCTCATGCCAAAAGAAGGGCAATAAATGACAGTGTGGTATCAGTCAAAGTTTCGCCTGCACTTTTTCCTTAGCTGCTTTTAAATATTTAGAATAAAATCTGGAATATTTCTGTTACAAAAGCATTTAAATTACATTCCATGTATTTTTCCATAACCAAAATATCTTTATAAGGCACATACATTTACACCTACTATCAGTTATAGCTGATACTGAAAAACTTGTCCTCAATTTAAAGGAAAAAAAATCTTTTGACAGTCTTCTTGCTGGCTAGAAGTTACTGTGGTTGTAAAAACTGTGAAATGTCTTAAAATTAATGAGCAGCCTGCCCATGCTATGTCCCAGCAGTCAGCAAGTCATTTTGGTATTTGAGCTGGATGGTTGGTCAGCAATGCCATGGAACAAATTGTCTTGTCCTACTGACGCACAACTTCCTGAATCCAGTACTTTATGAAACTACACTTGTCCTTCTCATCTGGACCCTCCAGCATTTGTTTACTATACAAACAGAGTAGTCCAGAATAGTATCAGCTATTGCGAAATGAGAATTTTAAAGAGTAAACTGTAGTTAGCTTTGTGTAGTAAATGTCAGAGTAATTGGGCCCCATGCCTCATATGTGACCACCAAGCTTGGACGTACTGGAAAACTTTGAAGTCAATTCCTTTGAATAAGGAGCAAAGTAATCATCCAGCTCTTTGAGTATTTTTCAGCAGTAAATCCAAGAAGTGCTTTACAAAATGGGGGAGGGGGGTGGAAGAAAACCCCCAAGACCCCGCACCCAACAGAAAACAACCAAGCTTAGAAAACAGAAGGAGAAAACATAACTTCTCTGAAGTCACCCAACAAGGCAATGCTTGAATAAATAAAATTCACGTTTCAAAGTACAATCCAATCCTACAAATTATTAGACCCTAACTTGAACAAGCTACATTCAGCCGCATACCATCTCTGTATTCAAAGGTAATTTAAAGGGCAGAAAGTGGTTTGTGTTGAATTACTATTTAGAAAGTGTTATTGCCCAAGTAATGGAAAGGGAGTGCTCGATAATTTTAAAGGGGCTGTAGCACAGATATTCCCAAA
Source organism: Daphoenositta chrysoptera (assembly GCA_013397915.1). Lineage (NCBI taxonomy): Eukaryota > Metazoa > Chordata > Aves > Passeriformes > Daphoenositta > Daphoenositta chrysoptera. The sequence continues at coordinate 178,397 of VZRO01002597.1, forward strand.
ATATTAGTGAAGTGTTTTACTAGCATGTCTCTAATACAGTGCTGGGGAACCTGAAAAGCAGTTCTAGACTTTGTGAAGCTACCAAAGTGGCTCATACAGCTGAAAACACTGGGTATAGCAGAGCACTACCAACATTTCTTTTCTATGAGAGCCACTCTTGAAAGTCCAAATACAGTTTCCTTTGATGTGCTTTCTACACCTATTACTGATGAATTAATTTTATTCTTCCTAGCAATTAAAATCTATAGACACACAAAACATTATGTTTCACATTTAATGGAATGTCAGAACTTGAACAATGTTGGCCTTCAAACAGTAGCTGAAGTTGAATACATTAATCAACAATATAATTTGCAGTGGGGGCTAAGTTCTCAAAAGCCTTAAAAAAAATCAAATTTCTACGTCTTACTTAAATAATGAAAACTACAAAAAATAAATAAGGAATGCAAATGAACAGAGTAGAAATTGGCAAGTGCTTCATCAGACCCCTAGCTGCTCATTTCAAACTGGAGAGTCAAATATGGGGAATGGTTGCACTGTTCTTTTCATGCACAAATTATAATTACATTTAGTTTCAAAATGAAATTCTTTTGGTCAGAAATTTGTACAAACTGAGCTTTTAAAAGTACAGTGAACTACAAAAAGATTAAATATGCAATTATAAAATATATTTATCCTAGGTCGTAAGAATATAAAATGTTTATGTTCATGTCACTAGTACATTACACATATTTAAGGATAACTTCTTTGCATTAATAATGTAAATGATACAACACTGTTTATTGCTTATGTCAGGCATGTAAATTTAAATCCAGACAGCCTTCAGTAGCTAAACCTCCATGGTTCAGCATTTGCTTAAGATCTGATAGAACACCATTTTAAAAAGTGTATAAACAGTTGCAGCAAGTTTGTACCTGCTCATATAAAGAAAAACCATCAACTCTGTTGGGGGGCAGCAGTTCATTTTTCTAAGTACCTGCAGTGGAAAGTCCTGAGATGTCGACACAAGATCAAGTTTACATCACTTCTCTATTGTATGTAACAGTCTGTACCCATTCCAGGAATAAGGAGTTTATGCTTAAAGTCACACCCCTACTCATTACCTTCCAGCAAAATTAGCAGTTGGAGCAGTCACACTTACTGTTTACTTACAAGGAATGTTGTTGAAAATACATTTTCCAGCAAGAATAAGCACCAACTAAAATCAGTGTACCAAACCCAATCTTAGTGAGAATAGGTTTCCAGTATAACCACCTTTTTCTTTTTCTTTCAGTCTCATTTAACTTCTGCTTCATCTGCTGCAGCTTCTGTGCTGTGTTTGCTCTTCTATCCTCCCGCAGTCGTTTTCGGACAGAACTTAAAAAGAAAAAAAGGTATATCTTACACTGAAGAACAGGAAAAAAGGCTATTATCTTATTAAAATAAACCTCTTTCCAACACTTCCAATAATTAAGCCACCAGGAGTATATGACAGCAGTATATAAAATCCGAACCAAGCAATCTTTTATTATGTTTTAACCACCTTGATGTGGAGAGTTTCAGATAGTGAAGCCCCATGAATAAGTAAATGACAGATGTAAAGATGTACATGGTACTTCATCTATGAGTTCGACAGAGGACAGAATTAGTTAAATTATCTGAGCTGAGGCTTTCCCCCCTGTCTGTGCCCCGTTTGGTGGCTGAGATGTTTTGCATGGAGGCTGCTTTTATACGCAGTGCCAGTACGATGTGCAAGTGTCACAGTACTGACACGGGTGCCTCCACTGCAGAGCTGACACCAGCCTCAATGACACACTGACCCCAACCCCTACTCACAGCTGCCTGCAGCTTTAATAGTATGCATCTCAGGATGTAAACCAGATCTCAATTAAGGACACACAATAAACCCGAGTTCTGTGTGTTACACTAGCAGGACAACCTTGTAATTCTTGTCTCCAAAAGTGCCCTCACGATCTCTAAGACAGCGTAACTCTGACACAAAAACCAACTTTGATTGACGTCTAACACACAGCCACCACTCACACCCATACCCTCACTCCTGCTTGTGAGGGGCTCCTTCAAACATCTACAGAATTGCTGTCACTCTCTCTCAAAACACTCATATGACACAGAAAGAAACTCATAGGGGCACTTGGTGAGCCAGCTGTTATTTTGGAATTCCAGCTTATCAACAAGGAACTGCCATGTCTCATCTGGGGCTGCAGCCCTTTGGCACAGACACTGCCTCCTTCTGTGCACCACATGGCTCAGCTTGGCACAGCCCTGGCCCAGTTTCTGGATCTCTGGCTATGGATCAACATTTGGTGACCCACATGTGGGAAGGCCCAAGTGACACAGTGCCTCCCAGCTGAGGCATCAGCACTCCTCAGAGAAAGGCAAATTCACCTGACACGGCTAAACCACAGGAACTTACAGCAGGCAGATTTAACATGAACAAAGGCTAATACACGGCTCCAATGATACAATTTCAACCACTGTACAGAAATTGATATGTGATAAAACCTTTGTGTTTCTGAGGAACCATGTATTTTTTTAAACATAAGTTAGCATTGTATTTAAAAATCAGTATGAAATTATGCTGGACAATTTTAGGACCTCATTCACACTGCACAATGGAGTTCACTGACAAGCTGTAAGAAAATGCTTTCAAAGTGTGAAGTCTAGCTGGTTCAATTAGAGACATTTGCTTTTCTTCTCTTGCCTTCTGAACAGTAAAACCATATCACAAGGAATCATTGAGGTTGTATTTTTAAAATCATTAAATAAGACAGTCAAATACCATATGTCCTCCCTTGCTACTGCAGGAAGATCTTGAAGGTTTTTTACAGTAAGAAAAGCAGACAATAATTCAACCTTTTGAGAGAGTGCATCTGCCTTTTAAAAGTTTATCTTGCCTACTTTTCAATGTTCCCATCTGTGATATCTTGAACTTTAGTGGACAGGTCAGTGTTTATTTTCTCCATTTGATCATTGTTCTCCAGGCCTATGCTGTTCCCATTGTACTTCTCTGTGGTTATTTTGGTTGGGTGTGGAGGAGACTGCTCGGAACTTGGCGCTTGGTCCTCCTTAGAGAGCTCCTTCCACCGTTTCTGAAAACAAGGAGAACATATTTCAAACATTCCCCTAACATTAAAAGGCCCTCTTGCCAAGATGTCTTCCAAAAGAACAGTAACAGAAGTAAATTAAAGGAACCTCCAGATCAAGAAAAAAAAATGCTAGATGAAGAAACAGTTAGGTCAAGATGTGTCTTGTCCAACAACCATCAATGATCCTTTTTTCTGTTTCTCCGGGATGGTGCCACTTTGAAGGCAATGAGGCCACTACCTTCAGGGTTTGTACTGTCCACAGCAGCTCCACAGTTAGGAAGCATCCCGTCCTAAAAATCGTGCACTGTCCAGCACTTCCCATCTCCCTCTACTTGCTACAGGCCTGTGCTGTGCTCTTACCTTTTATGGCTTCAAAATACAACAGGACCTTATGTGCAAGAACTGCCTAAAAAGAGAGAACTGGGAAAATTTAACAAAGGGTTATCTGTGCCAGAGTCATGGCCTACTATTTCACCTAGTGGCCCATTAGCCCAGAGATCTACTGCATCACAAAATAGTTATTCACCTTGTTTTGAAAAGTAATCTGAAATGAGATGGAAGAAAGAAAGAAATTGGAAGTAAACCTGTTTTGCTAGATCTCCGTCCTAACAATAAATAGTCTGAAGGACTTGCTGTAACAAAACTTCACACAGAAAAGAACCCTAGAAAGTGCACAGGAAGGAAAAGAATCAGCCCTAAAAAAGTCACTTCTTTTCTCACACAAATCAGCCAGTGCCTATAAAGACACAGAATACCTTGTAGGAAAAAAATCAGTTACTTTTAAAAGTCCATGATAAGGTAGATGAACTGAAAACTGACTCTTCTCAAAACAAGTGATAGATTCCTGTGTGTGGAATGATTTCAAGACTGCTGGTCTAAACTAAATATCAAACTCAGAGAGTGATATAAAAAATCCAGCTACTTATAAATGGACTGCTGGCAAAATGAGTTTTAACTATGAACCAACTCCTCCACTGCAAATGAAAGTTTTGTTTGCACAGTTTACTGGCTTCCAAAATCCAAGGAGATGTCAGAGATGATGATTTAGCTAATGTTAAATTAGAAAGGCATTCAGTAACTTCAGGCCCTCTCCATCACTAGCAGAGGGAAGTGAATACCTCTCACACTCTGAAGAGTACAACTGCTCCTTATGGAATAAAAACGACCTAGCTGACCTTGAAAGGAGAAATTTGCTTTTTACATACTACCAATTGATTTTCTGCACATAATGCTGAGGCTAGAGAGAGAAGCACCAGGACAAATGCTCACACTGCAGGAAACACTGGTTTAAGAAAGATCATCTGAACAATCATAACAAGGGAACAAATGAGAAGTGTGCCTTCCTAGGCATTCTCTTACTGTGAATAAATAACACACTTGAATGCAACAAGCAGTATTCTGAGTTGACAATGCTCCCTCATGTCCTGAAGTAAGAAATCCTGTGATCTAGATGGGTAAGTGTGGGAACCAGAGCTGCTCAGTTTGGAGCATGGCTTTTAAAAAAAGGAAAGCAGAAAAATGTTACTGGACACAATACCTCATACCACCAGAAACAGCTTCCAGAAAATGAAGAGACTAAACTGCTGTTAGTATTAGGATGAATGATGAAGCCTTCTAGACATATGGCACAGGTGCCAGACCAGCAGCACACTATCTATGTGTTGATTAGCAGTTGTGCAAGATTATTTCTTTATTTACACAGAAAGTCAAGAAACATTTGTTAAAGGGAAGAATCAGACCACTACTGGTACCACAAAGAAAGGAAATGTGTTTTGGCTTATCTGCTATATTCGTGACTTTAAGAAATCAACAAAATAAAAAAGCCCGAGCATATAAAAGCAGAATTCAAGGTGTTTCAAAGCCTCTCCTCCCAGTTCTCCCTCCCACCTAGCCCCAGCAACTTAACACAGCTGTAAGCTGTTATGTCTGCAAGCCACACTGATAAAACAGTGAGATATGGTAATCTCTTTGCACCCAAAATCATTATATTTGGCTATACTGTACTAACTGTAACACAAATTTTAAAGGCTATGAAGAATCAAGGCAACTTTACCAATAAATGTTATCTGTAGCATCAGGCAACTTATCTGCTAGGAAAATACATAGCAAAGATCAAGAAATTCTAAAAACGATCCTTGCTATCTTCAAAGTGACAGTGGGCATTACTTTCACTTTTTAGTACTGAAAATATCAATTGAATCTTTTTTTTTTAAACATTTGGACAGACAAATTATATTTTACCTAAGAAGGGGCATATACACAGGGTTAAAAGTTTAGTTTGATAGAAGGCACTGAACAGACACCCTTTGATATCTCCTAGGCATCTACTGAAAAAGGCTAATTATTTAAATCCCAAAAAATTACATGTTTTAAAATAATCTGGATCTTATTTTTCAGTACTGTTGCAACCTGCTGTTTAAATAAATGGAGCTAAACATTTACCTGTATGGTTGAATCCCCCATTATAAATTTTGCTCCTTCTATTACAGCCATATATGAAAATCTTAGTTGATCAGGAGTCTGAATAAGTCCCATTCGGTATTTTCTCATATCCAGTAATACCTTCTTAATATCTACAGAAAATGGGTCTTTTTTCTCCATCTGCAAAGCAAGTTATATTGAAAGTGTCAATGGTATATAAAAAATAATTACAAGTAAAAATTAGTCATGAAATTCAATCTAAAAATTAATTTCTCAATATTATGCTTCTATTAGTTATATGGAAGATTACCATCTCAAACGATTTCTAATTTGTTTTTGAAGGAAAAATGCAAACAATCTAAAGAAAACTTCCTATGAACAAATCAAGGATCATGTATGAAACAAATAAATTAGTACCCTAATACTAACTCTTAAATTTAAGAAATTTAGATGTGCTCAATTTTATTCAGGCTTGTATTTGGACTTTGAAATAGGACTATAAGAATCAGAGCTGTAAAGTAGTATTTCCTACTGCTTCTGAATAGAACAGCAATTCAGACTGACTGTGGCAGAAGGTTCCTTATTTTAAGCAGAATCCCTAACCCAAGCAATGCTCACACTTGTCCCCACATTACATTCATGGGGTGTTTTTGAAGTGTGCTTGCATCAAAATATATCCCTATGTTTTTCAAAATGCATAAAAACAAAGAAAAACTGAAGAAGAAAAACCCAACAAAAACTAAGTTGAGAAGATCTAACCAAACCAGAAAATGTACCCCTTGTAATTTAATTGAAACCCTATTTCAGTTAAACCCATGCTGTCCTTTTCACTATTAACAAGCACAAAGAGAAAACTCTGTGCCTGGACTTCTAAGCCCAATAAAAATTTAAATTGATTTTAAATATTATTTAACATTCAGGGTTCACTCATGTAATAAGCAATTACAGATAATGCAGTTCACTAAGTAAGCAAAAAATCTATACATCCATGCAGCACTGGAACTGGCTACCAAGCCCCACCACCCAGAGGGCTGCACTGCAAGGAGATTCTGCACCACCCACAATTACACACTGCAGGAGAATCAGGCATGCCCGAGTTCTCATCCTAGTTCAGATAACAACTTTCCTGCATCCTTAGGACTCTGGGGGCTCTGGAGAAAAAGACTTATAGATTCAATCATCTCAATATATATTCACAAGCTTTCTTCATATTAAAAACCAACTGATCCTCAACCTTTTCTGAGCACATCTTATGAAAAAGGGAAAGAATGTTTACAATTTACTTTCCAGGAAGCTTTGAAAATATGTAATGTACTTCAAGATGGATTTGTAAATGCATTTCAAGAGCTGTGTTTTTGCCATCAAAAAATATGTGAAGGAAAAAAAAGCATGATGTCTTAATTTCAGTTTCCACTGGAATGTCATTAACTTCAATGCTGTTAAAGCCTTCTGACCAAAAAGCCCATATTGGGAAGGTTGGCAGGGTGTCAGGAGAAGGAAAGGGTTGACAGAGAAAATGCAAACACTTACCAGAACAAGACAAGTATCTACTAATGAAAATGTGCCGGAACGTCCTATTCCCGCACTGCAGTGAACTACTGCAGGTCCATGTTCGGGACTCAGTGAACCAGATTCTCTGACTTTGAACAGGAAGTTCAGGAATGAAGCTGGGGATTCAGGAACTCCAAAGTCTGGCCATGTAGTATAATGAAAATGAGAGATCATCCTGGACTCACCACTCTAGAAGTGAAAACAAATAAACAGTAGAACTAGAAAGCATTCCTCTTTGGCTCAGTTAGCACACATTTCCCAAATCTCAATCAACAGTTATATTCTATTTTAAACCTCCCATTTAGACAATCCAATAACTTGCTTCAAGTTGGATGACAACCAACAGTGCCGTTTTAACTGAGTTGGTAGTTTTCTCCTTTGTAATTATTACCACACCCTTTCTTTTCTTCTTCTCAAACTTCCACTATTAATGTTTGGTTTGCTTTACTACTCACTCCCAAATATCCTTCTTTTTCTACCAATAATGCAGTTCAATGGCTGACAGCAGTTACTAGACAGCTAGAATTAACATGTCTGAAGAAACCCATGACAGTATTGTATACACTCTGCACTCTTGCTCAGAGCAAGTTTAATGCCAAGAGGTATTACATCTCCTTTATTCTAACCACCTTACTGAGAGGAGCAGGAAGCGTTCCTTCCTGGAAGACACCTATAAAAACCCATACAGCAGGATGTCTAGCAAGACTTCTGCTGGACACGTTCTGTCTTCTTAAGTAGAAAAGGAGGATTCCAAAATCATACAGCTGCTTTAGAAGCACTTTGACAGAGTTCCTCTAACATGACCAACTACCGCAAGTACTGAAATGACAGCAAGAGAGCATGTATATAAAATTTGGATCATATTTTTATGGAACTCACTTCAGACCTGCTGTTAAATGCTACTCCTTGCCATGGTGATTCTGAGACAAAATGATCACTGACTTTAGCTCAGGAATTTTAGAAATGCAGTTATTTTTACCCTCCCTCTATTACATCCAATTTTCCATATAGACTGAAACCTACATAAACCTTGGCACAGTTTGAACACAAAAGGATTTAAAATATCAATGTATTCCAGAAAAGCTATTTTTCTTCTTCAGCAACAGTAAAACATAGCCATGAAATTAAACTAAATTCTACTGTTCTTCATTCTACTGCTCGGTCTTTTTCTAATTCTTATGAGAGACAACTTACAAAATTCCTTTGTGAAACTAAAATAATCCATTTCATGGTTTCCGCAGTAACAAAAATACTCTCCCAATTTGTCTTTTGCCTTCAGTGCCCGGTACTGCAAAACTGCCAATACTTTCACAGGAAACAGTGGATATTAACATGACTCCAGTCACTCTCAGAGGCACCGTTATCTTCCAGAAATATTTTGTCTTTTGGCTAGGTGCTCAATAAGGACAACGAAGTGTGATCTATGGTATTGGGAAAACGAGTTCACATTAAGATTTCATTGGGTAAAAAAAGAGTATCAGGCCCTAAACTGGATAAATAATACTGGGACTTTCCTTTGTCTGAAGAAGAGCATTGAAGAGTTTGTATTTTCTCTCCTACTGCTCTTCTGTACCTAGTTTTTCAAGTAGCAAGTTAACTCACAAATCAACTGAAATGACCTGTTTGTTTAAAAATCATGAAGGAGATACATTTTCCGTAAGAAATCTGGCAATAACACCTAAGCAATTTCCTCTATTTCTATGAAAAATAATTCATCACTTTAGAAACAAAATTAACATGGAAACTGGAGAGATGAGCTAAATGCACATGCTAAGTAAAGGTTAAAGTTGCTTCTTCTGAATCTAGATGGTCTTTGTCGGTGATAATTGATACTCCCTACTTCAAGATTCTGAAAGAGCATTCCACATAAAAGCATCCCTTACACTTCAAGAAGGGAAAAAGGCATTTTTTTGTCATTTGATTTTTGTTACCTCAAAAAAGGTGACCTGTACAGTTTGTTTTTGGGTTTTTTTGTTTNATGCTGTAACAAGCACTGGCATCCATTTCCTAAAGGAAAAAAAATGTACGGCCAAGTGTCACCCTACTTGTATACTAATCTGAAAGAGTTATTTCTAAAAGAGAGATGAAACAGCGCTGTTGCACGTGTCACTCTGCTCTAACCCACAGAAATACATTTTTCTCTCCTTTCTTGTATGAAGACTTTATCCAGCCCATGATTTTCCATCCCTTCAGCTCATTATAAAAATACCTAGTCTCTTCATCTCTCTACAAGAGTCCCATTGCGATGCACTGGAACCAGCTGGTCATCTTTGAATTTGCAATCTCTAATCCTACAGCCAAATCCCATTTGAGTATTTCAAACCTCCCACATTGCTCTTTTAAACAGAATGGCTCTTTCAAGTGGTGCTTGGCAGTCAAGCTGTACAGCTGAAACACTGCCTTTGTGTGGATCTGTACCACCCGTTCTTAAACAACTGCCAGTCACTGAGCCGTGCAGCACTTACACGAAGTGATGTGGGACTGTTACGAGAAGAGGTTTGGCTTTTTGATTCACAACTGTTGATGGACAAAAATTCAAATTTAAATAACAACTAATTTAATTTGAAGTTACCAGGAAACTAGCTAATCTTTTCAAATAAAAGCCCCTGGAGTTCAAGACTCAAGCAGCAATATAAAATTTTATATGTTATACACAAGGAACGTATTTCTGCATGGTAACTGAAAACCAGCTTTTTCTATGGTAACCACAACACAATCTTCTAAGATTTACTCCCTAAGACTAGCTACCAAAAAAAAAAAAAAAAAGAAAATCCTTGAATAATCATGGGACAACATTTAAATGACAGTTAAAAAAAAAATTACTCAAACCATTCTACTGGAAGTTTTAGGAACTACTGGGATAAGCTTCCCATAAATAACCAAGATAGTTAAATGTGATGAATTTGTAAAGCTACCACCACACTGCACAGCTCTGAACTGACTTATGGAATCAACAACAGCATAATCAAAGGATGATCAAAGCACAAGCTCCAAATTACAAGCAGAGATCCACATGAGGACTTGAGCAGAAAAGTAATATGCCATTAATTAACTTCCAGTGAAACAAGCCTTGCCATAACCTTTTTACAGTGACTATCCAATCACTCAAAACAAAAAGGTACAAAACTCTTAAAGTAACTTCAGGTTGTTCAGTCACCCGAGAGTATGAACATGAATAAAACACTACCAAAATGCTCAAAGGTTATTTTGGTGCCTTCAGTGTCAAGCAAAACAGGTGCAGTCAAAAAAATGCTGGTCTGTCAAGTTTCGCACACTCGTTATAAAAGCCTTCCTTTCATAGCTACTGAAATGGTCAAATATATAACACCTACACACCTACAACCCCACAGTGGTCCCGTATTTAATGAACATGCCTGAAGTTCATTAACAACTAATTTGATCATATAAAAATGAGAATGCATACTGTAGGGGCAATATTCTACACACTGAAATTCGAAATCATAAATCAACTTCTAACAGAGCCTCCTCTATTTGTTCACTCATGATGGCCAAAATGTTTTTCAAAATTTAAATAAAAATGGCCCTGAGGATAAGGGGGCCAAATAATCATCACAAACATTCTGGTTCATCTACAGGATCAGCTAGTGAGGGTCACTAAGCAGTCTTGCATTACCTTAATCTGACAGTCACAGCCACACAGAAGCTTGGTACTAAGTTGAGAATCCGTTTTACTAATGGGTTTTTCCAAATACTTGCTATTTGTGGAGGATTCAAGATTCCACTTCGGATTTATTAATGGTCCTTACTCTGAAGTATCGCACCACCAGTGTCACATCAAATTTAGTTCATTTCTCCTAGTCCTTTCTCCCCCAGCAAGTATTTTCTTTGTAAACCTCTCCTTCTACTCTGTATTCTTACTTCCAGGAACCCAGTCTGAGATACATTCAGAAAGGTTCCTTTTGTAATTTCAAATTCCACTGCTCCATTTCCTCATCCAAGCAATCCGTGGTTTCCCTGAAGATCTGATGATCGTTTGCCCTCGCATGGCTTGTCAGAATTCCCAGTCTCGATGTAGCAGTTTTGCTTATAAGCATTCATTATGTGTCACACTGTATCTTTCTCAGGGTATCTGGGTTGCCACACCAGAAATTGCTGAAAACAAAGTTTTCTTTGTCTAAAGACCAATACATAAAGTTAGTGACAAAAAAAAAAAGTAGTAAAAAAAAAAAAAAAAAAAAAAAAAAAAACCACCACCAAAAAAAAAAAGAAAGCTAAAAGCAACAATAAATAATAATAATATAAAAACACATATTCAACACAAGGTGGAGTCTTTCACAAGTTAGATCTAACAATTTTGCTGCAACACTTAGCAACCCCATCCAACAGAAGGTTATTTTATAGATCTAACAAAAGGCTCTCATACACCTGGACTATCACTTCTCCAATAAGCTGGGAGACTTTGCTTCAAATCACAGCCATGCAATAGCTTCACACATAAATTATTACAAAATTTTAACATGAGCATAGTATCTTCCTTCTACCCTTATTTTCCAAGGAAGGCACTGGTTGGTGGAAGCCTTTACACTAAATCTTTATTAAGGGAGAGTTCTGAATCTGAGCTATTACAGCAGAAAGCAGCACTCAACTTTCAGAAGAGCTGGCAATTGACACCAACAAAACCATGGAGGATACACAATGAACCATGGTGGAAAAGCAGCTCCAAATGCTTGTATTCTAAAATGCACACTGGGTCAGGCAAAAAAAAATAAGGAAATTCTAAAATAATCAAAGCACAACAAAGAACATTAGGAATCTATTCAAAACTTTTGGACGGATACCAATAAACACCATTTTCTCTCCAAAGCTTTACTGGACTGTGCTAGCCCCAAGAAAAAACCCAATTTTTTTCCTAGAACAGATATTAAAAAAAAAAAAAAAATCAAACCAACAAATGCCTTGATCTAATCCTAAAAAAGAACAATCCCCAACCCCACCTGTATTTCTAAGTAATATTTAACAAAAGCAACAACAAAGCCAACCAAATATTCAAAGGTTGTTTCATTGGTAACAACATAAACAAACACTTTGCTCTTCATACACCCATATCTTGTTTATGTCTTAAAGAAATTTACTGCAGTAAGACAAATTTACTTGAGCTTAGAATGGCTGCATTATAAAGACAACCTTGGTTCTCTCTGTTTTCAAAGAAATACTAAAATTTAAGTATTCTTGGCATTCAGAGTATATTTTGTTCATGACTCATCCTATATTCCAGGCATTGAGTGGCTAAATGTCTCACACTCTGCCTCCACCAAAGGCCCCTCCAGAATAACTTACATAAACACAGCTAAGCTCACATTTCAAGTTACTGTGAATACTCAGTTCCCACAAGTTTTATAGTATAATTATCAAATTCTTACAAAAGGCTGCATTTAACATTGACAGTGTTAGTTTACAAACTATGCAGCTTTTTTTGCTCGAGTAACCAAGCATGTTCTGCTTCTTCTAGCTGTTTTATATAAAAATTATTCTTTGGAGTTAATATTCATGGAGCCTTACCAGAGTGCTAGAGAGTTAAAATAAAGATTCTTTACAGAATGATTGGTGAGTATTTGTGAAACTGATTTATATAACATACTAGAAACTCTGTACAGTGCTGACAGACCTGCACTGCTGGTCCAAAACAAACCCAGAAATTTAAGTGCTCAATAGCTCCAACTCAAAAGCCTACTATAGTATATATTGTTCTGTTCCTTGAGGCATTTCTGCATTTTTCACTTAGTATTATGTTCAAACATACACATAATGAAAATTGCATCCTTTGAAAATCGGAAGTTTAAAAGTAAGGGCCAACATCAGCCAAACAATTCCACGAAGAAGCCTTTTTGATAGTTAGGAAAACTTGCCTCAGCATTCAAAAGGACAAGTTGTTCTTTTTCAAGCACTAGCTTACCAGCACTACTCCTCTTTCTTTTGCCTTTGCTGTCAATAAACAAACTACTGAACAGAAATTCTTCAGGTCAGCAGGACAATATTTCATAGAGCTCTTCTACCATGGAGAAGACCAAGGAACAACATGCCAGGTATTTATCATGTTGACCTCATGAGGGAGGTTCTGAATTAACAAGTATTATCTCAAAATACCATGAATAGTTACTATAAATTCAAATATTTGGGAACAAATATATCAATAGTTGTATAAAACAACATGCAGAACATCATCTCCAAGCTTTCCTTTCCCAAATTCCCTGAAAAAGACAACCTTGAAAACTTGCCATACTAGCGCTTTCAATTAATATAAGGCAAGATTTATAGGGAGAGAGAATATCTTACAAGACATAGCTGGAACAAACAGACAAGCTCTTCAATCCTGTCTTCCACTCTGAAACAGAAGCAGCAAATTCCAACCCAAGCTCAGGCCAGGAACAATTTTTTTTGAGCTTAACTTGGTTAAATTGTGAAAGTGCTTAATTTTTTAAGAGAAAAGGATGGTTGGTCCTGTGGAGCAAAAGGGGAGGTAAGCAAGAGGAGATAAAGTTACCTATCTACAGGTGGTAATCATCCCTCCCCCCAAAAACAAGACATCTGGACTAAATTACACAGAAAACTCAAGTTCCACTAAAAAAATCAGTAATTACTCAGTCAGGTTTCTGATATTCAAAGGAAATCAGAATTTTCCACTCCTATGCTCCTCCCTTTAGGTTAATTCTTAAAAGCTCCTCTTAGAATCACCACTACCACCATTTAGAATTCAGCACGTTAAGCTATTGCCAAATGGAAAATACAAGTATACAAATGCCAAAGATGTTATCTCTCTTAATGTATAGATTGAGGTCTAACTCACTTGCTTATTTCCACACAAACATCTTCAACATTCTCAGAAGCAAAGTGCATTAAAATTTCCAGTGTAAAAGCTCAATCAAACCTGAAGTGACATCATGCTAAGTGGTTCTCATGATACATTTAAGGCCACGAATAGGAGCTGTACAGACTAAGAAAAGCTTACGTTGATATTTTCTAATTGCAGTAGATGTACTGTGTAATAGGATTTGATGTCTTCAGACACTAGCCTCACACGGAAACCTGTTTCACTGAATGTCATGACTTCCTCTTCTTTTGTTGGCCAGTATTGTGCACATTTCACCTAATGGATTTTTTTTTAAGAGAAAGAAAAGGAAGAAAAAAAAAAGAACCTTGTTAAATATCCTAGTATCCTAGACTTTTGCATGTGCAGATTCTGAGACCCCACTGTTCAACAGAGTAGACTCACATCCCTGCTCCCACTCTGAAGAACTCTTGAAGTCCATAATGTTTACAGCCAAGTTACTACAACTGTTTCAATGGCTATTATGCATTCCAGTTTTATGTGTTTATGCTTTCTTTCATCCCATGGCTACTATGTTTTGAGATACATCTTAAGCCTTCTCCCTCTCCCCCCTCTAGTTCTCTACAGGGAACTGAGATCTCTGCTATTTCAGCAATTCCCCCATTTGTTTCTGACTTGCACACCTGCACATTTACAGAACTCATCTATCACACCCAGTTCTCCCCAGGCTTGCTGAATACTGGAAGGTTCTAGTGAAACAAAACAATGAACTAACAAACCAATGCAAAACTATTATTTTGTCTTGTATTCTTCTTGCTCTGCACTCAAACTTTCGGTAGGAAATTTTTGCACAAGAAAATATGTGACTTTTTAACAGACCAGTCAAATTTTTTTCAGTAACTAATCTGCACTGAATAAAAAACATAAACCTCAAATTACATAAAATCTACAATGCCTTTAGGCACAGCAACAAAAAAACTACACCATAAAGAAAAATCTGTGTATTCTGAATGCATGCCACCAGTTTTAAAGAATCAAAAATAACTAGATCAGTTCAACAGTTCTTGGGCAGCAGTCTGCCTTCATTGTTACAGCTAACATCCCTATATAACAAATACACTACTCTGTTACATTTAGAAGAATTAATCTAAAGATATTTGTTTTCCCACTTTCCATTCTGTCCTAGGAACACCTTACACTGCCTCTACTGCTCACTATTTCTATCTGCACATCCTCCTTTCTCAGAATGTTACTTTCACCTTTCTTGATGTACATTTGTTAGATACTATTTTCACCAAACTGAACTGTACGTCTCAGCTCCCTCACTTCACTGTTGTATTAAATACACATTATGCTGTACACCAGTGAGAATATTTGTTAGTTCTTCTAATGTAACAATAAAACATTGCTCAACTGTATTAAAATTTATTTTAATTTTACAACTTTAGGCCTATTGTCACTTACCGAATCTTTTTCAACAATCCTGTTCAGCATGACAACTGCTTTGGTTTGTTGTTGCCATACCATTAGCCAAAAATGACAACATGTATTAGGTAGTGGACCCTGAATAGTAAAGAACACAAAAATGGGCATGAGAATGTATTGGCAAAGCAGTGTTTGAACACAGTTAACAGTTCACAGTGGGAAACAGGAAAAGGTCTTCCTCGTTAAGTTTAAATAAATTATTAAATAGAATGATAGAAATGCCAGGCAAGAAAGTAGCCACACTGCACAGATCATTCCAGGACTTAAAAGGGCTGGGGTTTTTTTAAGAAAAACAAGCAAACAAACAAACCCAAACAACAAAACAGTAAGAACTCAGGGAAGGCATATTTTGGTTTATTGTGCTGTTAGAAGAAAAGTGACTGCAGGCATGTTCAGAACGTATAAGATGTATTAAGGGGTAGAAGTATTGTTGTAACCTATTTACAAAAGAACTGAAGAAAAGAGCAAGAAATATTTGAGAAGCTTCATATGCAGCAAATTACTCATGCATCAACATCCCCTCTAGTTTTTCTTAAAACATAAGATAATCTGTTTGCAACTACATCACACTAGCAGTTAATATGAGATACTTCTAATTCACAGAGACAAAAAACCATCCAAATACAAATTACAACTGTACAAATCCCCCTCCCTAGATTCTCAATCCCTGTAATAACCCAATAACCCTACTTACCTGTGTTAAAATATAGTATCTCTGGGCTTCTTCGATGACCACTAGGCTGGCATTGATATAGTCATTCTCAGTGTTCTGGAGTTTTACACGACTGTGATCATCTAAAATTCAAAGAAAATTAAGAATTAATGATGCATCCATCTCAGTGAATACCCTCTAACAGGCAAGTTTAGGTCTGACAAGCAACTAAAACTAAATTCTATAGTACTATCCAAACAGCAAACTAACTTCTCACATAACTTTGATAACTGTCCCATATTCCCCTCAGCATTCCATCAGAGTAATTTCAGGCAGCTATTAACAGAAGCTGCTCAGAAAACTGGAATACCTATTTTTCTTTAAAAAATCTCAACCAAAAAAAATAACCCTTCCACACATGACAAAAGGTCCTCAGTCATCCCTCAACAGTTGCATTTCCCTAATCAACAGCACCACAATTCACACCAGGCAACACTGTTCTATCACACCAGATCACTCCACTACGTGATTTCCTAAGTTGAAAATTCCAAGATTTTTGGTGAACTGCAGTTTCAAAGGTTGAGGTAGAATCATAACGTTAAGCTCACACAGCTAAAAAAAAAAGCCAACAAAATCTACTTGCAGTAATTCAAGCCAGGCTTTGACCAATTCAATTTTCCCTGTAAGTTACTGTCTAATAATTATAAAACATAAAAATAGTAAAAAGGCACTTGCAAAACCAAAAATATTTAACAAATCGTCCAATTAAGTGAAGCCTAATCTAATTACATTATTTCATCTCAAAATTACACAAGCAAGACAGACAATTCCCCTATTTATGGCAGAGGCAAGCAAAGGACTCTGTTTAAAATTCTACCATTAATATGAGAAAGATTATCATAATGTCAAATTAAAACACTGCATAATAAAAAATCATTTTGGTTGTTCCTAGAACCTTCTAGTATCTGATTTATGAACCACTAGGAGACATTTAGGTAATTAGACTTGTTCACAGTAACTAATCCTTTAGCCATTTATTGGTCACTGTATTAAATACACTGCACTTTCAGTTTAAGATTTGTACACATCTACAGAAATGAGATTCAGCTGACAGTAAACCTCCTGAAGCTCAACACCTAGCAGACTAAGAAGAGTAAATAAAAAATAGCAAAGTAAAATGAATTTAAGAAACTTCAATGTATTTCAGGAAGAGATGGAAGAGATTCCACAAGGAAACTAACAGCAGGGTGAATTACAATGTAATACCAATTTTTTAAAAGCAAATTTACCTAGTCTAACCTACAAAATTCAATCAGGGCCCACACTGCTGTTAAAATGCCAGCCCACCCACTCTTGCACCAAAAGGCTCACTTCCTTCAGACAAACACTTGGGGAAATACACAAAGCCATGAGCTTTGACATTAGCAACTACCAAGTATCAAATTCAGCACAACTACAATAGCTGAAATCACAGCCAGCCTGTACAGCAGAAGGCTTATCTCAGAAATCCATAAATATAAACCTGGATAGGCAAAAAGCTGATGGCAATCACAAAACAGTTACTGAATTAGACTCCTGTTCTACAGACTGCTTGTATGATTTAATATGAATACTTTCCATGTGTTTGGAAACCTGGGAGAAGTACATTTACTACATCTTGATCTGCCTTTACATTCTCTCTCATCTATCTGCTATTGGCAATTGCTTAAGACGACCTTGCTCAATTCAAGCAAAGGAGTCAACAGTAAAGTAGAACTATTTTGCTGTTGCTGAAGCACTCAAATTTGGGGTTGTTGCCCTACCTCCTTTAGCTCCTAGCTTTTATATGCAGTCACATACGAGCATGCAGGGAACAGAAATATGCTGAAAATTTATTTTTGATATAAAAGTGTGAGAAATATACTGGGTTAGTCAGTTTTCATTAGCATTCCAGTTGTAAGGCAACACCATCTTGACTTTTACGAGTCTTAGAAGATTTATGATACCTCTGTGTGAAGAAAAAAAATATTATCAAAGCCAAGACACAGCAAAATTAAGACACATGTGCATTTGAAAGTAAATGTATCTCTTTGTATTATTTTGCAGAGATAGGAAAGCATTACTTTTTCTTTTCATGTATCACTTTATCTGAAATGTTTCTACTGGAAAGAAACCAAGACCTCTGTAAATATTACATGTCATTTGCCAACAGGAAAAACTTAAGATCTTGTTATAGTAAATCACACATACCGGTACCAGTGTTCTCGGAAAGGTGACGCAAGCGAGCACTGTTAACAGTTTAATACCCAGCGGCAGCTGCTGTACTGCTGCCAGGGGCAGATAACTGCAGCCTCCAAGGAGGTTTCCTACTTTAATCCTTACATTCTCAGCTTCATTTTTTCCCTTCTTGTACATTCTGCTTTTGTAAACATGACAAATAAAGTTCTGCAAGTTGTTTTTTTTAAAGTCCCTTTAACAGCTAATTCTATGTACAGACAGAGCCTCCCTCTCCCTCCCCAATTAAAACAGAGGAGATCCTGCAAATACTCTGGCATACAGTCCACAGGACAAAGAAAGCCACAAGAATATATTGATTTCCCTTCTTTCAAGGGATAAGGTTCTTAAAGGACACAATGACCTAGAAACCTCATTCAAACCCTGGCTTGCTCTTCTGAATTAAGTGAAGCAAGCCAACTTTTGACAGTGAGTTAGCTGTAAAGCATTTCCCGTATGTATATAATTTCCAGTTACAAAGTACTTAAGATTTATATGAATGATAAACCCATCTTTAAGATAAGATTTATCTTATGGGTTGCCATGCCCACAGCAGCTAAAATACAGTACTCATTTTCTGAAGTGCTAATTCCCCTATTTCAAAAAACTATGCAGCCTGAAAAGGAAGTGGAAACCTTGAAAATTATTCTCATTCTGGCTCCCTGCACTAAGAACAACCCTGTCTGAGATAAGCAAACTCTGATTACCCATTTCCAGTGAAACCCTGTGTCACTGACAATGCTTCCCATGCCTCAAATAATGCCAAGACTTCACACTGCCCATCAATCTGTTCACTCCCTGCTTAACAGAAAATAACAGATCCAGTTAAAACCGAGATAGAAAATGTTTGGCATTTCACATGATGCAGTTCTTGCAGTTGGTTAATGAAAGGTTTTCATTTAAAAATAACTGTGTTTATAGAACATCCTATAACTTCAAAATTACCTTTTATCCAAAAGATATCTCTGGTGCCCCAAATATAGAGCCATTAACAATAGAGGAGGGAGAAATGCTACTTAGTGGATTAAAGAAAGTCATAAATAAAACATGCCACCACAAGTCATCCCAGTGACCCTGCCTGACCCTTTCCTGCCTACCAACAAATCCCCTCCATGTCACTAATCTAAATCTAGTTTATCTGAGCTGCTAAATTATTCATATTGTTATACTCTGTCACTAGACTTACAGTCTCAAGTTTCAGAGGTAGCCCACGGCAAAGGAAAGGCAAAATGACTTTTCCTCACCACCCTGCCACCAGTTGTACGCAATGAATGCCATCGTATCAGTCATGGCCTAGCTCATGACTGAAATGTATTCATACCAAAATATATGTATCACTACTGCACAGGATCCTTACACTTGTAAGCAGGACTATGGAAAAAAAAATCTTGAGACACATTTAAGTTTAGATCAGCATGTGCTGTAAAATTCCCCTCTTCCCCAGCCCCAAAGAAAGAAGTATCTCCAAAAGCAGCACATTGAGTTTATTTTACAGTGTTTCACATCGTAAGATGTTTTAGAGAATCATTAGATAATGTCATAAAGATCATCAATGTCAGCTTCTAATATGGACAAGAAATGCAGCAGGCTTATTTTGGGCTGAACATCTCCCTGCTCTCAGCACATACACTCGAAACACAGGACAGAAAGGGAACATTCCTGCAATGATAATTAATCGGCACCATGTGCAAAACCATTCAAATCAGCACCAGCTCTGTTCCCTGTAAAGCACAATACTCTTCATGTTCCTCTCCTGTACTCTATGCCAACTGCAAGCCTATGGTTGAAAGGTCTGACACAAATCTACTTAAGGCCACAGGAAGAAAACATGAGAAATCTCTGCCTTGCAAGATCTTCCATGAGCAACATGATCTAGGAGGGAAAAATGCTCAGATGACCCAGGTTCTTGAGCCACACACCGTATTACAGAGGAAGGCTGAAGAGAAAACGGCGTAAACCCCCATCTACCCTCCAAAAGCAAAAGGAAAAAAAAAAAAACCTGCCAATTTTGCCAAGGGGATTTCCTTCTTGCCTGTAAATCTGGGAACTCAGCTCTAAAGGTGTTTACAGTCAATCTGAGACACTAGACTCCTCTGATAACGACTAAGGATAAGATTTAGAAGGAAAGTTAATTGCAGAAATCTTTGGAGTTTCATTAAAATTATTAATAAAGAACAACAACCTCACAAGTTACTCTCCTCTGTTAACAACGTTTTCTGAGAAATGGTTTCATCTCTCCGGAAATGACTGGCTGTCAAACCAAACCTATTTCAAATTAACTTCCTGTTTCAATAGTATTATGAAGCCAAAATACTCCTCTCCCTTTTCTAGACTAATACCAAGCTATTAGACTGCTGGGTTTTTTTCAGCCAGGCAGTTACTCCTGAGGGCTTTTACCAAACCAAACTTATATATGCTACAGTTCTTTAGCCAATGAAACCGGACACTAAAACAAAAATACTTATGAAACTGGAAACCCTGTGAAACTCAACTGTAATGGACAGAGATGATTAGCCTTTCCCAGCAAACAGAAATCAATTTTTACCTAGAAATGTATGTAACAGACACAAGTTTGTTTCAGTGTACTTGTCCCAGGTATTAGAGTTGAAATGGGGCAAACCAACCCAAAGCATTTTTTCCTGTACTTGCAATCGACATATTTTCCGTAAAACAGAACAATCTTTGCATTTCCTCTTGCAGACACACCACCTCAGATTTTAAATTGGCTTGGCTGCTATCACAGTTAACAAATCATTTTCTCATTGCTTTTGGAGAAATAAAACTCTTTCTTTAAATTATGTCTTATCGTATGATTAAGTAGCTAAACCCTGAAAGTCCAACAGCTGGTTCTGAAGGCCTTTGACTATTAGAGAATATTAGTATCACCATTTTTTCATCTAAACACTGTTAAAAAGCAGCTAAATTTGCAAAGTGAAGGACTGAGACATCAAGATTGTATGAGACTGAGCTGTCTCACATTTCTACAACACCAGGTCCTTGGATACATGCAAGGTAGATGTGGTCACCACAGTGACCAAACCATGCAGCTTTTATCCCAGTTGCTTTGAAATTTAGGTACTGCTACCTTGAAATCTTATTTATCATATACTCCCTTCCAGGTCTTTCTCCTCTTGATTCTCATCATTGTTACTGAAGCAATTGAGTCCTATTTGAAAACACAGAAGTAGAATTCAGGAGGAATCAACTAGTCCTAACACAATGTTTTGCTCTGTTCTCCTCATACAGCTTTGTTCCTAGTGCCCAGTTCTGCAAGCTATCTAGGTGGACCAATTCAAACCATCTTTCTTTCATAAATGCTAAAACCTGATACATTCCTCATAAACTTCACCATCTTAGTTCATTCATTATGTTGTAATTTATGTCAGAGTGTAATGGCTCTACCCCTTTCCTGAGCCCAACTACTACTTCAATACTAGATTTTATCTGTCTCTCTGCTTTTGCACTGGGCCCAGGAATTAATACAATCATTTATAGTTTTTTCTACTGGCTAAACGTATTTCAGAAGCAGGCTTTGCCATGACTAAGGCAGAGGCATTTGATGCTCTTCACTACTGTAAAAAGCATGCCATGATTAAGGAAAATGCTGAGCTCCAAGTAACTGCAGGAGATGAGTACAAGTCACATCTGTAAGGTATTACTGGAGGCATTATTAGATGCTACTTAAATAATACAATGTATTTTCATTTATTTTAGAAACACTACTTGCAAAAAAAAAGAAAAAAGCACAAGTATTTTTTAAGTAAATTTTCATTCTCTTTGTATAAATTAAATCCATGTATGGGAGATACAGTAAATGCACGGATACAGCTTCTGACAAGGAAATGGTATAGGATGTTAGACCCAGGACTAGAACCTGGGACTTCTGGGTTCAAATCTGATTTCCTGCCATGTCATCTTACAACCCCCATTGCAACTTAAGTATGAAACAGAAAGTGAATAAAACATCTCCTTCAGCACTGGTAAGATGCTAATGCCATGCTGTAACAGGACAGCAAAGCTGGGACACCCAAGTGCCTCTGCACAGACACGTGTCCACCAGAGGCCTGTCTCCGTTTCCTGAGCCTACAGTGAAAGTCAGGGAGCCTTGCCTACTCTGAGTATCTTCCTCGGAGCCGGACAGTTCTCCAGCAGACTGCCATGCAGACACTGCAAGGAGGCCGTGCACTGAATCCCTAAGTTCAGTTCCACCAGCGTGCAGCACAGGGGTGCAGCACCACGCCAGACTGGACCCAATTCCCTGTGCCAGAGGAGCACCCTGGCAGCAGCCTAAGGAGCAGCACGCAGCACCACATCTGACCGGTGTGACTCAACCCAAGACCCTTTCCGTGTCATTTTGAGAAGTGCTATGCACATGCTGTTACCACAATTTTCAACTGGAAACAAGGAGCTCAGCACTTCTCCAAATCTTACAATAGGTATTCAGATCAGGCCCTCCAACAAAAAGCCCCAATATACCAGCAACCCTTCAAAAACTCTAGATCCAGTAACAAGGTGGCTTTTAGGACCCTTTAGTACTCTGGGAAACTTCATAAAGAACACATAAGCGTGTTATCTGTCCCACCTTTAATATACTGCAAAAAAATTCAAGCTGTACAATTTTTTCCCCTATCTGTAGCTCACATATCTTTTTCCAATAATTTTGGCTTACAGTCTCTGAAGTAAAATGCTGATGAAAAGAAGCCCACAACATCTCTGCAGCAGAGAAGCTGGTCTAAAAAAAAGCTCTTTTCATGTGAGATGTAAGATCATTACGTCAAAAAGACCATTTTATAATGATTAGCAGAAGTACAAAGCACTTCATACCTTATTTACCACATACACAAACCCAAAAAAATCTGAAGCATTTTTTAAAGCAACAGTAGAAATTGAGTGGCATTTATCCACATCACCTCGTAAATGTGCAGAACGACTCAGTCTGAAAAGAAAACATTTCTGTCAGTCAAGGCTTATTAACTTACCCTCTATACTTTTTTTACAGCAGATAAAGCACTGTTAAAGCAATAATTTCCCTATGAGAAAAATATCTCTAAAACATTACTTTGCAGCTCACAAACATCTACATATACACTAATACCTATGATTTGCAACCATCTCTCATTCACCATTCAGCACAATGAGTTTAACCTGCAGACTTTTCTCCCTCCTGTTACACACATTTGTGTATGTGTTACCAAAAAGCCCACATTTATCACAGGATACATGCCTACAGAAATAAACAAAATGCAAAATTTGCAATGACCATGATTTATTACCCCAAGTGCTTAGTCAACAGGGTGAGAGAAGATCTAGTAAGTTTACTGCAATGATTGCAGAAAAGATACTCACATGGACTAACATCTCTGTATCTGTTTCGATTTCTGTTTTCTGGATATTTTGCAACTCTGTGAGGATAGTCACTGGATTTATGTCGGATTTCCTTAAAAAGACAAAAAAATAATTGACTTATAGCCAGCAACCTGATTAAGATTAGTGTTGTATACATATTATTAATTAAGCAACATTATTAATACCTAACATTTTTTAAACCAACTTTTACTGCCCCTAGTGTCGTTTTCCCTCAGAAGATGTGTCTCATTCATGGCCAAACTGTTACCATTTAGCTCTTCCTACATTTGGCTTAAACCACCAAACATAACACAAGCAACTGATGCATTAGGATCAAAAGGCAAAAAAACCCCCAAACCCTAGATATTTATTACATTTACACTTTACCTCAGAGTTGCACATTATCCCCAAAGCAATAAGGACTCAGATGCAGCAGCAGTATTATGCTGGCTCCTTTACAGCGACTGGCAGCGTAAAACCCCACAAAGGTGAGTGAACTAGTTAATGATTTTATGGCTACTATTAAGAGCCATAGGATTATTCTTGGTGGTTTGAAGCTGTAAACAGGAACCACGAAGAATTCTAGTCACAAATATCAATGTGAAATCAAAGCCTGCTTCTCCCTACGCATTAATACAAACCTTTCAATAGTCCGTGAGACATTCAGACTCACACACTATTTTAAGGACCCTACTGTTCACATGTTCTGAATGTTCTGCTTTATTAATTTCTTGCCTGAGTGCATCTTTTCTACAACTTCACTAAGATATACAGAATTACTTTACGTAGAAAACTGAAAACACCCTTCAATGTATTCTACTCTGTCTTTATATCTCTGTACTGATGCCGTCTCTGTAAAAATTTGTACAGTACAGAATTAACAATATTTTACTTTGAATTCTCCTTCTGTTTTTAGATTATGATGTTACATCCGATCATTACGTCCCAAAGGGCATTTAAACTTCTTATTACAACTGAGCATTCTTTGGTCTTCTCAGTGTTCCCACTATCTTTGTCTTGAAACTTCCTAAATAGTCTAATCTATTCCCAGACAATGAACACAGGCAAAATGGGCATCAGTGGAAATATAACGTACAAAAGAAAGCTCCAATTTTTAGCACTGGTTGTGTGACCTTTCTTTAAAATGTAAAGAACAGAAATCTCAATGTGGAACAGGAACTGCCAAGAACCAATACTCCACATATTTGTATAGAAATCTCTTGATCTATTGGGCTTTTTATTTTAACACAGCAAACTAGAACATCTCTAGTTTATGTGTCTTACAAGCTTTGGGAACTTGCACATGGAATAAATGGATCTGGCAGGCACATTCACATCCAAGTTCCCACGAAAGGTAAATTCTGTGTTACTCCGTAACACGATGCAACACATTTTGTTTCTTAAAGCACCTGCATCATCCGTGCACAAAAACAAATCTATACTTTGGTAAACAAACACTAAAATAGCTAGAACCACTACTACAGTGATGGGGTTGGAGGGTAGGCTTGCTAAAAAGAATTAAACTTAAGGAAGTTTAACGACTCGTTCTAAAATCAGTTTTCCCACATAATATCCAGCCATCACACAGAATCACAGCATGTCCTGACCTGGAAGGGACCCACAAAGATCATCAAGTGCAACTCCTGACCCAGCACAGAATAATCCGAAGAACCACACCACATGCCTAAAAGCATTGTCCAAACCCTTCTTGAACTCTGGCAGGCTTGGTGCTAGATGCTGCTTATTTGTAAGACAGATATATCCAAAGCTGTAACATCTGTAGTACTGCAGTAGAGATACTGTATTTCAATCACATATAAATCAAATAAATTGCGAATTTAACAGAAAAAAAAGCATAATTTGAAGTCAGTAAAGAAAACTTCGGGGTTTGATTCTCTTTCCTCATTTGTGAAAGAGTGCTATAAAATACTGCTGGCTTAAACAACTGCTTTAGTGATACCAGCTGATACATAATGTCTGTTTTATGGAACTGACTGTCCTTGGAAGTTCCTAATCTCTTTAACAAAAGAAGTGCAAATGCTGTGTTTTACTAAGTGGCACTCGCGCAGGGCCCCCGCAGCAGACGCCGAGCTGGCCAAGGCAGCGGGAACGGGCGCTGAGGAGGGAGCACGGGTGCCTGCGGAGCCGCACGAATCCGCGGGGGGGGAGGAGAGGAGAGCAAG
>VZRO01002597.1:205192-238744 GCA_013397915.1 Daphoenositta chrysoptera
TCCTGTCGCTGGTTGCCTGGGAGAAGAGACCGACCCCCACCCGGCCACAGCCTCCTTTCAGGCAGTTGTAGAGAGCGGTAAGGTCACCCCTGAGCCGCCTCTTCTCCGGGATAAACACCCTCAGCTCCCTCAACCACTCCTCACAGGACATGCGATCCAGACCTTTCACCAGCTTCATTGCCTTGCTCTGGAGACGCTCCAGAACCTCAATGTCCTTGCTGAACTGAGGGGCCCAGAACTGAACTCAATATTCGAGGTGAAGCCTCCCCAAAGTGTGTGCAGGGGGACAATCACTGCCCTGGTCCTGCTGGCCACACTATTACTGATATAAGCCAGGATGCCGCTGGCCTTCTTGGCCACGTCCACAATCTGCTGGCTCAGTTCAGCTGCTGTTGACCACTGGTTCTTTCCCACTGGGCCACTTTGCAGCCACTCTGACCGCAGCCTGCAGCGCTGCATCGCGGTCCCGATGTCACTGAGGGGTCACAGACCCCGAAGGGGGCATCAGCGCTTCCGGACGGGTGCATGAGCTCTTCCAGCCGCCGGCGAGACCCCAGCTCGGCTCAGCATTGCCCCCCGCTCCCTCCCGCGCTGTGCCCTGCCGGCAGCCGCTGGTTCCGAAAAGCAGAAGTGCGGAGACACAGACGTGTCGGACAGACAAATCACCGCGGGGCTCGCCGTCCCGAAAGCAGAAACGCCGTGTCCCGCAGCGATTGCCTCACTGGGACAGAAAGTCCCTTAGGGGGAGGCCCGGCAGACGCCGGGCAAAGCCAAGGGTCGGGCGCGGTCAGCGAGGGCTGCGCTGCACGGGCTGCTGGAGGACAGCGCTTGTGGCCCCGGGGCAGGCGGGCGACGCCTCCTGGCTCAGCACAGGTCGCTGGGTAATGCCTGGCGCCTTAAAGTGTGTGAATTAGTGCCAAAAAGGGGAACTATGTACTATCAGTGTGTGTAAGTGTCTGAAGGGAGGATGCCAAGAGGATGGATCCAGGCTCTTCTCGGTGGTACCAAGCAACAGGACAAGAGGACACGGACAAAAACTGATGCACAGGAAGTTCCACCTGGATATGAGGAAGAACTTCTTTATTGTACGGGTGCCCGAGCACTGGAACAGGTTGCCCAGAGAGGTTGTGGAGTTTCCCTCACTGGAGGTATTCAAGAACCTTTTGGACGCAATCCTGTGCAATGTGTTCTAGAATGACTCTGCTCGAGCAGGCAGGCTGGATCAGATGATCCTTTCCTTCCAATCTTCCCCAGTTTGTGAGAGATTATAGTGCCTCCCCGCACCTCGGTGATAGTGCCGCCCTCGGCGCCGCCGCCGCCTCCTCTCCCACGGGTTCCTGTCCTGAACCTCAACTCTTGGCACACCCTTTCCCTGCCGCAGGCTCTCCCCCACCCTCACCACGGCCCCTCACGGACTGGGAGGTTTCCCTGGAAACGTTTGTATCTGCTCTCTCCCACGCCCGAGGGGCCTCCGCCCTGCACTGCGCCCCAGCCTCTCCCCTCGGCCTCCCTGCTCTGCCACCACTGGCCCCCGCTGCCCTGGGCCCCTCAGTGTGCTGACACACAGGCACGTACACACGGGCAGGGGCTGGGCGGGTTAACTGCGGTGTCACTGACAGCTGAAGGACAGGATGCCATCCAGACCTGGACAAGCTCGAGGAGTGGGCCCATGAGAACCTCATGAGGTTTAACAATGGTCACGTCAAACCCCAGTATCAATATAGACTGGGGGTCTGAACAGATGGAGAGCAGCCTTGCCAAGAAGCACTTGGAGGTGCTGGTGGGTGAGAGGCTGGACGTGAGCCAGCAGTGTGAGTTTGCAGCCCAGAAAGCCAATCACATCCTGGGATTCTGCCCGTTTACTCTACTCTTGTGAGACCCCACCTGCAGTGCTGATCCAGCTCTGAGGTCCCCAGCACAGGAAGGACATTGACCTGTTGGAGCGAGTCCAGAGGAGGCTACCAAGTCAGACAGATGCAGGACCTCTCGTATGAGGAAAGGCTGAGAGAATTGGGATTGTTCAGCCTGAAAAAGAGGAGGCTCGGGGATGACCTAATTGTGGCCTTCCAGTACCTGAAGGAAGCCTACAAGAAAGATGGATAGACATTTTTACAGGGGCATGTAGTGATAGGACAAGGGTGAATGGCCTTAAACTAAGAGTAGGTATTTAAATTAGGTATTAGGAGAAAGTTCTTTGCTGAGAGGATGGAACAGGTCGCCCAGAGAAGTTGTGGATGCCCCATCCCTGCAAGTGTTCACAGCCAGATTGGATGGAGCTTTGAGCAACCTTGTCTAGTGGAATGTGTCCCTGCCCAATGCAGAGGATCTTTAAGATCCCTTCCAGATCATGGTTCTGTGATCAACAGCCCCTGTGATAATGAACATCACAATGCTGAGTGTGGCTGTGCCATCGCTGTGGTTCCCCACGTGCTGTCACGGCAGCCCTGTGCTCAGCTCCCCTGCCCCCTGTGGGCCTCCCCTGATGTTTAAGCACAGCAACAACAACAACAAATATTTTTGAAACAGACTTTTGATTCTGACATCCAAATACCTGTCACTGAATGCTGCTGCATTTCCTTCCTGCTATACAGTGCTCCAAGCCCACTGGCTCACATGCTCCCCCAAGTCCTGGAAGAAAAGCTGGTGTCCTAGACACCATGGGATTGTGTGATGCCTCTGAAGCACAGCTGATGGGACAGTATGGATCAGTAAGTTCATAACAAGTTTTTCCAAGTAACTCAAGGAAATGTTGTACAAGATTTTCTTGAACTTTGGATTCAAGGTTTGAAATCAATATAGGGAATGGCTTTCTTGGATTTTTCTGCCTGCAAGACTGACGCACAGGGAATGTCTGTAGTTCTGCAGGTGCTCTCTATTTAATCAGTGTTCTGTGTGTGATCAGTTATGAAACAAGCAAATAAGACAACATTTGTGAATTACATTCATGATTTAGCAGTACAGAAAAGAATCCAAGTGGCCATCCACAAGGTAATGATTGGTTTCCATTTGAAATAGGTTTCTTTTATTTCATGTTTCAATGAATAAAATTGTTCTTTACCTCAGAAAACTTACCTTGCACAAGCTGGGGTAAGAAAGTAAATAGATACATAGAAACTGTCTGACAAATAACATATATTAATAAAGAAATAAAAATAGATGCCTTCCTTAGTGATTTAAGTCTTTGGTAGGCTTTCCCCCTGTATATAAGCTTGTGACTGATCTGTATTTATAGCACTTATGACATGAGGAGCTTGAGCTTGTCACTTGTGCTTGTGATATTTGGGGATATTTGGGTAGTTCATACTGGGACAGCAATGTAATTGTGTTGTTAGGAAAGGGAGTTTTGTGGTAACAGCTACGTTTAGAATCTCTAATGCAGATCAGTGCCCAGAGACATCTCATGGTAAGCTAAAAATATTTATTAATTGTGATTTAGAGCTGGCTTAGAAAAGCAATAACTTGTAAACCAGAGATTTCTGAAGAAATTGCTGTTGTCCAGTTTTGGGTTGGTTTTTTACGCAAATGTGCTGAAAATGCAGCACCAGTTCTCCGGTTTTTAGGATCTGAGCCCAGGATAGGCCCAAGACTACATTTCTAATGATCTGTGAAGAAGAACTGTATATACAACATAAACCAAGTACATGCATTAGAAAACTTTATTCTGTTGCCAATAGTATACTCCCATCCTGTATTAGCTGTGCAGCCAAACCCAGCTGAACTACTACATAAGGTCTTAAGCCCTTGAGACTGCGTGAGACATATGCAAAGCAGGATAACATAGTTGCTGGACAGTCTGGTATATTGTAGTGTTTTCTGTCTTAGTATAAACACAAACAAGCAACGTGTTTTTATTAAAATCTCTGATCATTTGAGAAGCCCATTGCTGTGCTAACAAAACAGTCACCCCAAAGTAGTTGGTATCCATAGCAATTCTGATCTCAAAATTGACTTTGGTGCCCATGAAGACCAATCGAGTTAATTTTAAATGTTTTTCGTCCAGTGACCCTGGCTGAACAATTATTCTAGTACCAGTCTGGAACAGACTAAGTGTTTGTTCCTCCGTGTGTACTTTTTTGGGTCATTCACTGGAACTACTTAAGTACCATTTATTGGAAATGGTCTGGTTTGTGCTGCTTTTCTGAGAACCATTTTAGATATTGGAAGATGAAGAACAAATTCTTCCCTGAGGTAGTTTTATTCACAAATATATTCCACATCAATTTTAACTGTTAAGGAAGAGAGATATAATGTGCTTAATCTTGCCACGATGTGAAAGGAGAACATATAATTCCTGATTTAAGTCTTATAGCCTAAGGCCTAAAGGAGAAGAGGATTCTCCCTTCCCTGATGAACTGGATAGGACTTGATATCCAGAAGGACTGGCGACTCTTCTGGGTAGGAGAAGCTGAATGGAAAGGTCCAGTGGTCAGGATAAAACAGGTTTCATGTACTGTGTGCGTTTACAGTGCAGTCTTTGTATTTCAGACTTTTGGAAGCTGTATTCCTTGTTCAAGTGAATGCTAAAATTCCCATTACTGAAAGGGGGTGCCACTGCAAATACCTTTGCTCAACTGTATTATTGCTTTCCTTCGTCTGCCCAAAATTGTATTGTGGCATACAGTAAGAGGGAAAAAAAAAGAAAGAAAACACCCAAAAACCCCATAGCAAACCCTTTAAAATGTATGTAGTAAAATGCAAATCCTTGTAGCAGCAACAAAAGCAGCAGTGCAAGGACTTCAAACAGGTTTGCTTTCAGCTAAAGAAGTCTTTCACATCAGTCAGAAATCCAGAAATGTGGGATCCTAGTGTCCAATACAAAAAAAAAACCAGCTAAAAAACAGATAAAAAACCAGCTCGGTGGTAAAGGTGATGGGATTAGGGAAGAGGAGGACAATACAGCTGTGCCCAGACTATACAAATGCCCAAACTGTTGCCTGGAGTTCTGTGTAGAAGAAATTCATGGCCAAGGACGAAAGGAAATAATAAGAACTATTAAGGAAGCCTGCTTCATAGTCTAGAGATTTGTGCCAGTCTGTATGGCACTGGACTCCCATGGTGAAGCTGAAATAATTGTGGAGTATGAAAAGAAAAGGGTAACTGGCAGAAGTGCTGTCACGAGTGAATGGACACACCAGCTGGCAGAAAAAGGCAGCCGGCCAGGATGTCTGAGGGATAAAACAGCTTTAGGCTCTGCTGTGGCTTTGTGAAACAGCCCTTCCAGCAACCTAAGCTGGGGTGTGCAGTCAGCCACAAAGCCTAATGCCTATGAGTCAATGCAGGGGGTGGTGGGTACGGCTACGGGAAGAAGAAAAGAGCCAGTTGCCAAGAGAAAGATGACTCCGAGTTATTCTTTTTCTACTTGTAGAGAGGACCTTGCTTGCTGGGGATGGTTTGTGTACATTACTTGACTTTCTGTCTCTCTTCCCTTTCCACCCCTAGCTACAGTGACATTTACTGCAATCATCATTTGCAAGTGAGAAACTCTAATTCAGTGAGTGTGGCTTGGACCATCATTCCATGGTCCTGGTCAGAAGCTCATTTTTTGCTAGAAACTGCATCTATAGTAACTGCCTATACCCGACATAGAGTTTTCATGTTGAAAGTTTGTTTGAAGATCATGGGTTTATTAGACTTTAAAATTGCCTCACAGACTGAATAGGGCTGTTCCATGCTTAGACCCTTTCTAATCTCACAGTTATTATTTCAAAGCATTGCTTTACATGATGGCATAATGTTAAAGGAGAAGTTCTGGAAATACCTTTATGCTGGCCAGTGAGTCTTTCATTCAAGTTCTTTTACAATTTTTAAGTCATAGTATCATGATCTTGTAACTTGTCTGTAGCACAGATTCTGTGTTTTAGTGGTTTCCATGCTTGATTATATGTATCTTCATCTCTATTCAAGCTTATCTTCCAAATTACAAAATTGAGGGTATTTTCTGAATTACAGCCGGAAAGATTTTGATGCACCAGACCACTGTTATTTGCCAGAAGAAATTCTGGTAGGAAAGCACTGTTTTAGCAGAAGAAGACTTCCTCCAGAGGAGTAACAGTAAATGTTTCTATTGTAAATTTGTATTCTCAGTTTTATGTTCCGTTTTTTATTTTGGTTTCCCAGCATCAGAACAAAGCAATTATGACTATTTTCATAACAATAAATTGTAACAATAAATTGTAACAATATCCAAATTGGTTTTCCTTTTTTTTTTGCCCCAATAGTTCAAAATAAGAGTCTTCAGATTGTAATCCATGTTTGTAATTCATGCTTCTATGTTAGACAATCTGAAGTGCCAATAATATGGAAAGATTTTCTTGTACTACTTGCTGTAATACTGATTTAAAATATCTTATTGTTACCAATTTCATAGATACTTAAATTTACCATGTGGTGGTAAGCCTTTAACATATATTACAATAATTACTTCTGTCTTTCCAGTGATAGCAGAGGTAGGTCTGTGCAAGATTTGTGATAGCTTTGCCTGGTTTTAAGTTGACATTAATATATCGGATTTCATACAATTTCCCGTAGAAGCTTGTCCTGTTGAGATAATGAGCAGCCCTGTAGGAGCCACATTCTCTGAG
Source organism: Daphoenositta chrysoptera (assembly GCA_013397915.1). Classification (NCBI taxonomy): domain Eukaryota; kingdom Metazoa; phylum Chordata; class Aves; order Passeriformes; genus Daphoenositta; species Daphoenositta chrysoptera. The sequence goes on from VZRO01002597.1 coordinate 211,774, forward strand.
TCACTGTTTTGATGGCAGAGTTCCATGAGTGTGTGGCTCATTTTGCCTGCTGAGAAGTCCTTCGGTATGTTATAGAGAACAAGGTGTTCACACTTCTGTCACTGTGGAAAGGCACTGGATCTTGTAAGGGCCATGGAACACTACATCAAAATTTACATTGCTACACTTAGTTGGCAAGGCAGGACTGCGATAACCAATGCACCTCTCTTCTTACCTTCAAAGTAAATCAAAAAGCAAGGAGGAAAATAGATTTTGCCTGTAGGTGGCAAAGAGCCATGAAGAAATTGTTAATTTTTCAGATGGTATGATTTCCTAACAAAAACAAATTAGTAGTGCATGTAAAATTTATCTTTCCTTTTTTAATTTGATAATGTCTCTTATAAAAATGTCTTTGAAACTAATCTACTAAAGTAAGGAGTCTTAAAAATCTGTTTTGCATAGCAAGTATAATAGAGCTTTTGAATGTATGCTATGTTGCCTTTGGTCCAGACATTTCAAACCTCTAATTCATACCCTTGTGGCATATAAATGGGCTGTAACTGCTAAGCCAATTTGTTTGTTTTCTCAAAGAAAAGAAAAACCGAATGTAATGTACTGAAATAAGGATCCATAACACACGTTTTCCAATTGGAATGCTGTCAAGGTCTTTAACATCTTATTTTAGCCCATGGAACAGTTCCAGCAGTTCAAGTCATGACATGACCACTTACTGGAATTAACAACCCAGGGAGAAAAGTGCCCTTGTGCAGAACGTGTCCAGTATTGAAATGGGTGTATGAAACTCGCTGGATCTTTTGAATTTTATACTTCTTTTCTTTTTTTTTCTCCTATTCTCTCACTGTGTGCAAACAGACATCAAAGACACTATATTCCTTTTAAACACCTTATGGTAACAGTTCTTAAGCAGACCTCTTCAAGTCCTTTAGTGGCAGACTTTTTAACAGAGATTTCCAGTAAGAAAACAATGTTACAAAGATATAAAGAAACAAAGTATGTTATTAAAATTGTATTCCTCGAGAAATATCCTACAGAGTCACTTCAGCATCTCAGGTAGCTTCTAGCTCCCATTCTCTCACACTAATTTTGGAGGCTCTATTCACTTGAAATTAATTTTCATTGTCCAAGATGGCTGTTTTTTTCATACCAGCCCCCTCTGAAGCACTGAGCAGGAAAGGTAAGGTGCAGAGCAAAAACAAAGATGTTTGGGCGTTTTGTTTGTTTTGTGCTCAAGAAAGACCACCTCAGTTTTCCGTTTTGTTTTTCTTACTTAAGAAAGAACATTTAATTGAATCTGGTGACTAGATTCCTGAAAATGATATTGTGGGGAGGGGACTAGGAGATACGACTGCCAGAAGCCCATATCTGCATTCCCTAAGAAGTGGTTACATTAACATTTATATCATAATCAGAACAGTCCAGATTTCCCATTGCTTCTCAACACATTGGTAATACCTTATACATACTATTATCAAAAGTTATAAATGCACAATCTAATTTTTAGATTCAGAATATATTTTAGCTGGTAAATGCCATACGAGGAATTCCATGCCAGCAGCAATGGTGAATGAGAAGTGGGATGTATTATTTGTGACACTCTGCCACATGCACGGTCTTTGTCCTAGGGTTTTCTCTGGGGAACATCACAAATCATATGATGACTGTATTTCTTTGTCTTAGAAGAAGTGATAAGGATAACTTACCTAATTTCCGGAGTTTCAGCAGCCTTGGAAAGCAGGATGAGGCAGACAACTGAAGGAGGTAACTGCATCAGTCATTAGAGCTAATTCTGCTGTCAAATATGCATCAACAGAGTGCAATATGCTATTGAATTTATACAATTCTGTCACAGAGAGTGGAATAAATCCTGAATATCTTTGGACACGAGGTTCCAATGAAAAAATGCAAGGATTATGTTTCTAAAACATAAATATAAATGCCTTTCAGGGTGACATTAAAAGTTTCCTTTCTCTTTTTTTTTACCTCTCACTTTCCTGAGAGAGGAAGAAGTTGGGGGTGCTTTGTTCACACAGAGGAGAGAGTCTTGATAATTATAGGCTTGATAATTAATCAGATTAATGAAATCTATGCTGCAAGTTATAGCCCCCTGGTTACTCTAACTGGAAACTTATATGCACAGCATTTTATACAGTTGTTTTTCTAATGGAAATTTCCTAGATGTATACCTTGACATATACCATTCTAACACAATGTGATAAAAATTAAATTAGATAGAATTATCAAGTGCTGAATTATATTTTTCTTGATAATTTAAAAATATTTCTATAAAAAGTAAGGCAGATACTTTTAATGATCATACAGATAACTGCATGATTAACTCTTGGAAGTTCACTTCTTTCAATATCAGAATATAGCATTATTAGGGGAAAAATAGAAATAACGTTCTTGCTTTCACTAATCTGTGCAAGTCAGCAGATGGTGGCTAAGTAGTCTCTGTGCACTGTTCAGTGTTCCATTTGTGTGCTTATACTTTGTGCATAATACTCGTGTATATAAATATCATCTGCTCCTGCTGTCCTCCCACAGAGCACTTCAATGTACTGTGTATTTTCTTTGTATTTCAGATATCTCAAGGGCAGGGGCTCAGCACTTAGGGATGGTACATAAGCCACTCAGCAAAGACACTCACATCTGAAATAATTGTATTTCAGCTTGTTCAAAAGCATAATGGTAGGGGAAATTTTGAATAAGCCGTGTGGGTAGGAATTATGTCTTTTAGGCATACATTGTTTCCTCCCCAACATAGCAATGGGTTACCTTGGGCAGAAAGCAGTTGCTGGCAATTAGTGTCACTTACCTGACCTTGGTTGAAAGGAGCATGCCCTGTACAGCAGTTGCTAATAAGCCTCCACAATAGAGCTGTGTGGGAATGTTCAAAGTGCCATTAATCCTAAGGCACGATGTGAACATTTCTTAAAATACTCAAGTGCTCTTTTCAGTATGTTCATATGGTGGATGCTCTCTCAGCTTTGGGCTGTGTTTGCTTTGGCATGTGCCTTGAGTTTTCAGTTTAAATATCTATCACAACACAAACATCTCTTATTCCTGTATGGCCAACTAACCATGCTAATTTGTACAAGTCTGTAGAAAAGAGATTTAACAACATGCAGACTTGATTATTCTCTTGCAACAGATCTTGAAATTTCAAGATTTAGAAATAATTTAATTGAAAATATGTTAATGTAAACTATGACCATACAGTTTACACAATAACAATTTAAAATTATGTAAATTCTTTGCTGCATCTAATGATTCCATTGAGTAATCTGTCCTCATTAGCAGTTCCTGTTGGGAATTTCTCCATGTTATGATTCTGATCTAACAGCATTGCTGAGCTGAGACATAAGAGTAATAAAATGGGTGGTGATTAGTATGAAGTCACGGTATATTTTCTCTGTAAAGGGAGTGCACCCTCACATCTAACAGTAAGGCAGCATTTTTGTGAGCAAGAATTTCACGGGCAGGGAAGCCTTAAGTGAGCACAACAAAACATTTTCAAAATTTCCAGTGAATGGGAAATCAGCTTTTGTAGTCATGTGTCTTCCAGAAATTCAAGTATGCTTCCCCTGAAATCTTGTCTGAGATTTCATTACATGTTCTTAATCCAGATGTTTCAAATGCTTTGGAAACAATGAACTATAATTATTGTCAGAATAAATTCATCACATTTCCTTTTAGAGATGTCAGAGGGAGGAGGAGTGCTTAGCACATCTCTAGGGAGCTTTTTGGTGTACTCTCTACTGGAGTCTGAAACCTCCCTAGACAGATATGTTTAGCTTCTCCCAATGGTGATCAAAGCAGAAAATTACTCTAGCACTGCCCATTTAATATTTGCTGATATATATTATCTGGACTATGTCCCCAGACTGTTCCTTAGTTAAATTTACTCTTGTAAATTTAAATCTTGTCTTGTTATGCCTCACAATGATTATATATAAACTATACATAGCATATGACATCCCTAAATAGGTGATTCCAAATCTGTAACATAGTGTCCCCGTATACCTTGTAGAAATTTAATTTGAAATCTGAGATACAGAAACAGGGTCTATTCTCCATAAGAAGAGACTGAAATATCACCTAATAGTTCAAAAGTCTTGGCTATGACCTTTCAGAAGTATTCCTTGAAGTCTGAAGCTGCCTGAGTCACTTGTCCTGTTACCTCCAGAGCACATTTCTTATGCACCTACTTTTAGATATGTGAAAATGGCTCCAAGGATTATTGTTTTGCTGGAAGACAGAAGTATAAGGCTGGTTTTGGGGTGGATCCTGAGTTTGTTAAGCTGCTCTACTTGTAGATGCAAAGATATGTTAATGTTCCTGTACAGCTGTTTAAGTATTTTTTTTTAGAATGGGTAATCCTGTTGTGTTTGGGGAATATGTGGTTTTTCTAAAACACTAATTTCAAAAGCTCTTTAGCCTATTATAGCTAAATAGAATTTTAATGAAGCATGTTTGTTACACTTACCAACAACAAAAGTATTGGTCATGTAATGAGTAATAAGCAAGTTACTTCCACAATAAATACTTCACCGTGTTATCATTCTTCCAACTGCATTGTACCAGCTCTGCTGCACTTTAAATTCAGATTGGTATCAGACAAACCTTTAGATTTTATGCCCTAATATAACTATTTATATATTTATAAAATGTTATCATATAAATATTTATTTTTCTTTTTCCAAGTGAAAAAGAAATTCTTGAAGACATTTATTGCTGAGGTTTCCATTTTAACTTTAGAGTTTTTATTTTATTTGAACAGACAAGAGCAGGGCCAGCTGCAGGTATAGGCAATGTAGGCAGGTTGCCTATGGATGCAGATGTTCAGGGAGGCACAACGGCCTCAGTAAAGAGCAGCCAAGTTCTGCTCTTCCCCGTGCCAAGGCCTTTCTCCTGTGGATAGGAAGACCATGCATTTGAGCTGTCCATATCATGTGAGCAACTGATTTCTACCTTCTGACAGCAGAAGACTGCCTTTCAGCCTAAGTAATTTATACTTTTATACAGTAAGGATATATGTGTTACATTGTATGTGTCCGTGTTTTATACTCACTCTAAGAGTGAGTATGCATCAGCGACAGTAGCAAACCTGACCTTCTGACTCAGTCCTATTTCTGCCCCTTCCTTTGCCAGAGCAGCTGAGCCCCGGCAGCAGTGGAGGAGGTGTAAATGAGGATGTTTGCTGCTTGAGAGGTAAGGAATGTGGGCAAGGAGAGGAATAATTTTCTGAAACTAGAGACTGCAGGGCTGGGATCCAGTGACTGATGAAGTAGGCATCTTAATTCTACTCCTGGTCACCCCAAACCCCACTGAATGGTCTGGACAATGGATCTCCCTGCACCTCCCTCTCCTTCTTCCTCTATGCTCTTCTTCATGCACAACCACCTTCTACAACCTCCATGTTCTTTTTTATAGACTCTAGTACTGCTGCAAAATTCAAATTTTCCTGTACGTGGAAAAGGCTTGAGTCAGCTCCAGGAACAAACCACTTGAAATTTTCCAATCTATTAAGCATCAGGTTGTATACTCACTTCAAATATGTGAGAAAGAAAAACTCCAAATGAAAGAAAAAATAATCTAAAGATATACCTGTGGTAAATGAAATTAAGTCGCATTTGAGATGGATGGCATCATGATGTATATCTGGCATCAAACAGTACCATGTGTGCTGTGGCACAGCCCTGCTTTCTGTGACCCACCACAGCTGTGCCTCTGCCTCTGTCCCCACAGAGCAGGAGGGCTGCCATCCTGCAGCTCCATCCATGGTGAGAGGCTGAAGAGGAAAGGCTGCAGCACATGCTCCTTCCCTCAGCACTGCTCTCCCCCTTCATGAGCAAACTGCTGAAGGAAATGGGAGTTGGCTTTTCTGTGAGGTCACTGAGAGGCTATGGAATCTAGAAGGCAGAAGTCCTTCTTCAAACACAGTTCACCAAACCCTGCCTTACCCCACTGTCCAGATCACAAATATTACTGTGGTAACTGGTGGTGCTGTGAAATATTTTTATAAGGTGAAAAGAATTTTGTTACCATCCAACAGTAAAGGCATTAAAGGCTTCATTAGCTTATAAAAAAGCATACCCAACCATTCTGTAAGCTACAGCTACAATAATGCATTTGATATTCTATCATAATTGTAGTCTGCAAAAATTATTTAACTGGTAACTTTGTCAGCATTTATTCCCTGTCTTCTAGTTCTGATGTTTCTTTCCACACTCCAAAACAGACGGAGGAAAGCCACCGCTGCTAAGTTTAGACTTTTCAGTCTGTTCTTACTGTGAAAACTCTCAGGGCCAGCTATTTTCTACTTTTTCTCCTACAAGCTGTTTCTATTTCCCAACTTAAGATCGCTAGTTTAAAGATAGCTCTGATGTAAGTATACCATCTGAGATCAACCTTCATATTCATCTGTTATGAAGCCATCAGTATTCCCTTCATAGCTGTCAGTTATGTTGCTTGTCAACTTGTCATTCCAATTTTCCCTTACATTTCTTTGCACATTCATATGACTCAGAATAGTTTCCCATCCATAAGTCACTTACTTATATATAACATCACTTCTGTTTCTCCTTAACTCAACTTTATGTGCTGCCACAGCTATACTTGATCATGGCTGGGTAACTGTTTTGCTCAACTGTCATTTCTAATAATTATTATTTTGCCTACTTTGTCTTCCTGTACTCTTTCTTACATTATGTGGTAAAACATAATTTTACAGAGTTGGAGTGTATATTTTTTTCTTGCATCTTCCTAGTAGTCCTTTTGGGTTTTTTTAGATAAAATAGTAAGTTTTAAATCCAGTTTGGGACATTCTATTGAGTTCCTGGCAAAATAAATAATAACATGTTGTAAGCAGAACTCTGATTGCAGCAGCAACAAAGCAGAGTGACACATAAAGGTTCACTGTTCTGCTTTCTTTAAGTGCCTGTTTTACTCTCAGGTTACTCATATAAAGGCTTAGGGCTTTACCCTCTTTTTTGCCCACGAAACAAAATTTTGCAATTAATTTCTTGCCGTGATCGGCCAGTCATGCCTGGTGAGTGATCCTCTTAATTTGTCTTACTCTTCATAACAGTAATTGCTGGTATTCTTTTTCCTGAACAGGAATTCATCCCACATCTTTCACACACTGCTGTGATTATGCATGCTTTCCTCTGAAACATCCGCATTTAGATTTCCAGTCTGTATGACACTGTACGTTACACATACAAGACCACTTGCTAACATTTTCAAACTCTTTCCAAGTTTTAAGCCTCAGATTCTCAAATCTAAGCAACCTCCTAAATGACTAGGTTTACCAGAAATTTTTTCCCCTGAATCTAATTGCTCAATAATGCCACTTCATATTTCTACAGTGCCTTAATCCAGGGTATATAATAACAGATATCATTTTACTCCCCGTGAAATATTATGAGTTGTTGTGAATGCAGTTTTTAAGTTCAGGAAAACATGGTACAGAAAACTGTCTGGATTTCACAGGGTCAGGCAGGTCTTCCTTGCCAAAAATAATATTTTTAAGAGGTTGTCAGGAATGGAACCTTTAACTTGGCTGGAAGATGTTTGCTGTTGGCATGATGATCCATGATTGTCTGTAACAGACCAGCTTCTAGTGCAGGCATGACTGAAGCATGTAACAGTGGCAGCCATTTTAAGTAGGCTTCCTCACCCATTATTCCATGCTGATACAAACATTCATATTGAGTATAGTTCATTATTTACTTTCATTTTGGTAGGCCTTTGCATTTTATAAAACCTCTCTCTACAGGCAAAAGCATCTTTACTTGAAGAAGATAGTCAAAAGGGAGAAAAGGAAAGTACTAACTGTATTTGCTTTAAATTCAAAGCAATGCCAGTTATAGTCGTTCTGAATGAGAACATCCCTACCAATGCTAATACACTTACACTGACTGGACTTCCAGCAGAAATAAATTAAGTTATGCGGTTTTATACAGTCAATTGGAGAACAAAATTGGCCTACTGTGTCGAAAGTGAAAAACTAACCTTATTATAGATGCTTTTACTTCTTCTTCTATGCTGTGGTTCAATTTAATTTAATCAATATATAATACTGAATGAAAATGTAAAATATATGTATCAGGATTGTCATAGTTCTGTGTGATCTTCCTCTGCACATCATTATGCCAATAGTAATGTTAAAATACAACTGTCTTTTCCACCTCATGCACACCATCACCACAAACAGAATGTTTTTCCTTACTATTCAGCTGTAAGAGGAAGTCTCCAAGGTTAGCTAGTAGCTGAATCCTAATTCACGGCTCAGTTAACTGGAAACTGCAAGCTTCCTGTGGTTTCCGTGAGCTCCAGCATGCTTCCCGTTATCTTGCTATGTAGCACGGAGTGTTCTGGTTACCATCAGCAGCAGATGCTTGTGCCCCCCTGACCTGGCCGTGGTGGCTGCCAACCACTGCTGTGCAGCGGGGACTGGCCCATTGTGAACCAGCTTTACAATCCTCCGGGTACTCTGGACGTGCAGCAGGGAGCTGCTGCACTTCTCAGCACTCAGTGCCTTGCTTTCTGGATTTGTTACACCATTCAAAGGGGAATGTCTCCCTAGGCAGCAGTCTTGAATTTGTTATTAAGTTCACCTAGTTTAAGATAAAAAGAAATTGAAGTATTTACCCATAACAACGGTTTATATTAGATCTAGGTGAGGAAGCAAAAGAAAAGCGCTCACATACTATTCATATTATTTCCATCTGATTTACCATACTACTCCAGATGTCTAGACTTTTGTGGTCCAATAGATCTTGTGTTCATGTTACATCATTGGAAAATCCCTCTTTTGATGTAGCATGTTAGATTTTATAGCCAATTTTTTGGTAACATTTGAAATCTTCCTGAAGAGGTCCAGAGAGATTCGATCCTACTCAAAAAATTTTGTCTTAATCTCTTAATGCAAGAGATACTCTGGCCATTTAAAAGAATTTAAACAAGTGTTGTTTCATTTCCCGGGAAAAGTGATTGCCTCTTCATTAGACTGGATGCCTTCCATCCTAATTGGCTGTCTATTTAATGACTGCTTGCCTTAACAAAGGCTGTATCTTGTCCTCTCATCCCTTTGCTAATTCTGATGTTTCACTATGAAGTGTTTGCTCTATTGAACCTTCATTCTGTGTCAGTCTTTCTTTTAACAAAAAACACCTGATACAATTGTCTACATGAGGTAAATATATTTATCTCATTCCTGGGTACTGACTGAAACCAGACACCACAGTAAACTAAGATTCTGGGATGACAATCACCCACGTTTCCTGGATTTTTTTAAGTAAGTGAAGATCTTGGACCCAGTTTCTAAATAAATCTAAACTGACATAACTTGCTTTGAATCTAGGGAATGAGGCCAAGGGCTGGTTGTATTTAAAAATGGACAAATAATTGTGTAAGTATACATGTATCAAAAAAAAAAAAAAAATTACAGTTGTTTGGTTTTTTTTTTGCTTACTGACCAAACTAAAATGTTAAAAATAAAGCCTAATCTTGACTTGAAGTGTACAGTTCTTGTTTCTTGTCAGCGAAAACAAACATTTAAGGTCAAAATATGCATTTGTGATACATTTACATATTTATATATTGTTCAAATGAAAATGATTGATGCCAATTATTTGTGAATCTGACAATTTTGCCCTGCTCCCACTATACCGATATTACTGGCTGAAGAAATAAACTATATTTCAGCAGGTGAAAAATATTCATTCGCTAGTTGTAATATACTCAAGTCTCAACAAAATCATTACATTACTAAAATTGCAAAAGAACTGGGTTTTGACAGCTGAATCACTGACTGGAAACAATTGTTCTGAAAAAAAATGCAATTTTTTATAACCATAGTCAGTGGTTTACTGTAAAAGACATTTCCCCAAAATAGCTAAAAAAACCAAACATTCAGATACACTGCCACAAACTAAAGAACTGATAAGTCAGCTTTAATGTTTTTATTAGGCACTGTCTCTCCAGCTGTTTGAATGAAGCAATAACTGAAGTTTCAAAGTACACGTCTCTAATTATGCTGAAAGATTAAAAAAAATCTTCCTCCTTAGCAATCTAAATATGTGCATTACTATTATTTGTTAGCGGGGTTTTTTTGCCTTTTTCTTGTTTGTTTTTCTTACATATGAGAATAGCATGAGAGACTTACTACCACTCTAATTACAGCACAGGAACAGTCATGAACAATCACATTTGCTTGCTTCTCCTATTGTATTACTTAAATTGCACCTATTATTTAGAAAACACTGAAATTTCAACTTCAAAGTGATTGAATGTGATTGCACGTGGAAAAAAAGGGTACTTGTATTATAGCCCTAGAGCCCAGAGTGAGGTTCCCTCTAGGAGAGGAATTGTGCAATACCAGTTCATCTCCAGAAACAAGAAAATGTTAACCTCTTCCTTTCCTTAGCTCCTCATTTTTAAAAATGTTTTGCAAGTGTTCTCTTATTTACAAATGCCAACTTAATTTCTCCACTAATATAAACAGGTAAAGCTTAGATATCTAAATTTTCTTGACAATTCTCTTGCAAATTCCTCTTTTCAGCTCCATCTGTTGTTCTCTGTAGAGATTTAGCTCTGTAGTATTAGAAAATATAATTTTAAAACTATCATTGGCCAACTTGGACAAGAATATAAAACCAGCTGGTGATTTTTCTTCTAAAGTCTTCCACATTTTCATCCTCTGTAATTGAAAACATTTGTAATCATATTTTCTGTACTTGGGAAAAAAAAAATATTTTTCAACATGTTAACTTTTCCTTACCCAGTATCATTAAAATAATCGAATCCTAGCATTTTAAAGCTATGGTGTTCCTTCAAGTCCAAGTTTGTTGCTATTTATCTTAATCTATTATTTTTTTATCTATTGTAATTAATTATCACATTTGGGTGCCACCATATCTACTCTTAATATAAGGCCTATCAATGAAACATGTGCATTAGGGTGCTAAATACTTGCATATTATGCATGCAGGTTATGCAGAAGGAGTGAAGGAATCCCTCTGGCATGTGGTAACAGCACCTCCATCAGTCCCTACTGAATGTAGTTTGCAGTTTGCAAAAATAAATGCATTAAATGTCAAACTATCAGGTTTATTTCACAAACAGTTAACAGTTTCTTTATAATTCTGTGAAGAATTTGGACATCTCTGAACAAATTCTATTCAGTGAGTGAACAGAATTTAACTTCTCATTGCGTTGAACATGAAAATTTTAAATGAGGTGGTGAGAAGCAAAAGTCTTTTTGAAAATGTTAAAACCAATTTTCTGTTAAAGCTGCAGATACCAAAAATCTTCTAGAAGAGGTCTGAATCTGACTTAAATCCAGAGAATCTGAGTATATCTGGTTTCAGGGAACTTCATCCTTTTCCCTTTTTGCTTGATATATGATTGGAAAACTGGGTCATAGCTATAAGACACTGAAGGTGTTCTGATGTTTTGTGTTTCAGTACTGTTTTGGACCTGAAATATGAGCCAGTTAAGTACAAGTGTATTTGCTTTTGTGTATATTACCACGATCATAATGTTATTATTACTTTTTTTCTCTTAAATCTACTGACTGCATTATTGCTATTTGGGATACAGTGCATGAATTATTTTCTCTTTGTTAATACTTATCAGCTATTGTAGTTATCTTTAGAACAGTTAGTAAATAACACAGCTTATAGATGAAACATCCCTTGAAAACAAGATGCTGTAACGGCCTTGTGCACAGTGACACAACAAATGAATGGTATTGAAAATACATTGGCACTGTGAGCTGCATGATCCGAGCTGATACTGCAGGATACGAACTGGAAGAAAGTGCTTCTTCTAGTGAGGAGCTGCCTGGAAGGTGGTAGGTCAGGGGTGAGAGTACTGAGCCCTCCAGAGTCTCCAGCTGCTGAGGTTGATTTACTTTGCACAGCCCTGTGAGGACAGACCAGCCATCACTGGTCTATAGCTCCCGCCCAGAGCTCAGTCTGTGGTGATGTGTTTTCTACCGCATGCCAGGCTCTGTTCAGCTTCTTCTACTTCATAGTCGGGATCTTACCCAACACCCACCTTGTCTCACTTAGCATCACTGGATAGCCTGGGTTGGAAAGCACCTTAAAGACCATCTAGTTCCACCCCCCCGGCCATGGACAGGGAAATCTTTCCTAGACCCGGTTGCTCAAAGCCCCATCCAGCCTGGTCTTGAACACTTCTAGGGATGGGGAATCTACAGCTTCCCTGGGCAACCTGTTCCAGTGCCTCACCACCCTCACAGAAAAGAATGTATTCCTCATACCTAATCTAAACCTATTCTCAATTTGAGTCCACTCCCCCTTGTTCTGTCACTACACGCCCTCGTAAAAAGTGTCTCTCCACGTTTCTTGTAGGCTCCCTTCAGGTACTAGAAGGCCACAATTAGGTCACCCCTAAGCCATCTCTTTCCAAGGCTGAACAATCCCAATTCTCCCAGCCTTTCCTCATAGGAGTTTCCAACCTGTCCGCGGATTCCTCCGCTGCCTGCATTGTCGGTAACGCATTTCATCCTCCCAAATCTTTCCCCGACACGGAAGCAGATCTCACATTTTTTCGCGCCACAGGGCTCATCTGACAGCGCTCATTAATACCGTAAATCATTAACGAAGTAAATGCCGCACATCACACAGCGCCGCGCTGGGTGTTTGTTTGTTGATCTGCATTATCACAGTGAGCTCCGCAGCTTTCAGATCCGCCAGGGAATGCGATTTCGGCGCGCTCCGAGGGCGCCGCACACTCGGCGCTGCGGGCACCGCCCGAGCGCGGAGCGCTCCGCGGGCTGCCAACCACGCGGAATCCCAGAACCAGTTAGGCTGGAAAAGACCTCCGAGATCTTCGAGTCCAACCCGTGACCGAACACCACCATGTCAACCAAACCACGGCACCAAGTGCCACGTCCAGTCCTTCCTTCAACACCTCCGGGGGCGGTGACTCCACCATCCCTCTGGGTAGCCCGTTTCAATATCTAATCACCTCTCCCGAGAAGAAATTCCTCCTAATGACCAACCAACCTAAACCTCTCCTGGTGCAGCCTGAGGTTACGTCCTCTCTTCCTGTGGCTAAGTAAGGGTACATGTCGCAGCCGGACGCGGCGGCGGGGTAACTTCCCGCGGAGGGACGCACCGCCGCGACCCCCAGAGACTGACTCTACCCGCTCCGCTCCTGTCCTGTCCTGTCCTGTCNCACGATGTGTCCTTCGACTTCCACGGGCGCCGCATGGCCACCTGCTCCAGCGACCAGAGCGTCAAGGTGAGCGGGGAGCCGCCGGGCCTGGTGCAGGGCCAGTGTGGCGGCAGCGGCCGTGCGCGGCCTACCGGGCTGCGGGGCGGGCCGGGCCGGGGCGCAGCCACGGGCTCGTTCCGCGGGAGGTGCCGGTGCGGTGTCGGGACGTGGGGGCGGGAGGGTCTCGCACATAATGCACGTTCTGTTTGTGTGTGCGCGAACGCGTGTAAACACGGGAACTCCGCTTCCCACCCATTGCTGCAGCAGGGGAAGCATTACCGACTGCTATACCTGCAGCTTGTTTTGTTTATTCAGCTGAAAATCTGTATTTATTAAAGAATATTTACGAAAGAAACTACTGTTTCTTAATGTAGAGCCCGTAATCTGTATTTCTTATAGGAAAAAGCTGCTGTTGAAGTGCCACTAAGCAAAAAGCCGGACTGTTCCGTGTGTGCCCTGGCAGATTAGGGAAAGTGTAAAACACTAGAAGACTTAATTTTTACATTCCTTTAGAGGAAATAAAGTAGCACTTTATATTTACTTAAATGAAAAGTTAATTGCTTTCTCCTTTCTTGTGCATAGTGAGAGGATGGGCAAAAATTTAGGAGTCACGTGGATAGATTTAAGAAGTGTAATTTGCAGAGAGCAGTCATGGTTTTTATTAAGTCCAGATAAATGGTTGAGAAAGTGGGTGTTTTCGTAGAAAGCTGTGTCATATGTAGATTAGGCTTAAGAACAAGGGAGAGCAGCCCCTTCTCTCTGACCACAGACTAAAAAGCAAATAACCAACCACAATAAAACCCCCAGAAAGTAAGCCAAAGCCATGGGGAACTTTGGTTTGGTTTGGACTGACTACCTTGAGTTTGCAGTTCTTAAAAAAGATACCAGGAGGTAGGTTGAACACAGAAACGATGTTCTTTAGCAGTGTAATGTTACTTTCCAATCATAACTGAATCCTTTACGAGATTGTTCAGAAGTTTTCCTCCAGCGTGTATGAGATTGTTCAGAGTTTTTCCTCCAATCAGAGGGACAACATAACCCAGGTTGTACCAGAGGTCCAGAGTGTCAGAAGTGAGGTGACTTTCAGTAAAGCTTTGAAGTGAACGAGTGACAAACAGGAGTAGATGTCAGGCAGTGTCTTTTGTTTGGTTATGTTCATGACTTTCTACATAAGTTTTCAGTAAAAAAGTCATAAATATGAAGATGTGTGGGAAATCAAGAGAGGGGAAGGTTCAGTGCCTTGCATATGGTTAAAAATCAAGGCAGAAGTCTCATAAAGAGAAACAAGATCTGTTCCCACACTACCCTGATGTCTGTTTTGCTGTCCTGCTTTGCTTTTGGGATGAGTGCTGGGAGCTGCATTAGGGTTTTGCAACCAGAGCTGAGCTTGTGGGGATGCTGGGGCCTCTAGAATGAAACAGAGTAGTGTACTCTTGGAACAAAATGAATGAAGTATTGGGAATTGTAATAATTTCTCATCTTTGTAATTTACTGTTTTAAAAGAGATAGAAGTCGTACAATAGTGGATTTTGCAGGTGGTGCCTCTTGTCCCTACTTGTAATAGGGATATATTCAAGGTTGAATGAAGTCCAGTTTTGTACTGAACCAGGTACAGTGTCCTGGATGAAAATGTCTAGTGGTGTGTGTGTGTGTATTTTTATTTATTTTTATATTATATATATATATGAATGGCTGTGTCTTTAAAGTACTTGTCAGTAAGGTTTTTACAAATTGTATGATTGTATTTTGATTTCTTAACAGGTCTGGGACAAAAGTGAAAATGGAGATTGGCATTGCACCGCCAGCTGGAAGGTTTGTATTTGTAAAAATTACACAGACATAACCGTCATTTCTCCTTTATTTTTGAAGAAACATGCTTCATTTCTGCTGAATTTTCAAGTAAAAATGCTTTTGGTTTGATATAGATTCTGTATGTCTTGTGTAAAAGACTCTTCCTTTGCTTTTATAAAACATCTCTAGTGCCTCTCACTTTAAGCAGAGGCTAACATGCAGTCTGCTCTTGTTAATACTTACTTATGTTGGCAGACTCTGGTATCAGTAAACGTATCAGTGACTGGTGCTTATGGAGTTGAAAACAGTACCTTAGTTTTTAATTGAATATTTCCTTTTGCATTTAGTAAGACTTAAAAAAAATAAAAGGTGGAAAAATTAAAAGGAGGATGTCTGGCTATTAATGTTACAAATCTGACCTCTGCTTTTGTTCTCCAAAACTTCTGAGAACTGTGTCATGTAGAGGCTCTGCTTCATGTGGATAATTAGTGCATCCAGCTTCTGAATTGTTCTTAAACTTGTATTTAATAGGACCACAATGCATTCATCCCTGTAAATGGAAATGCAAGGGAGGCTTTTGAGTTCCCCTTCACTAAGAAAGGAACGTTGACTAGGTATGAAAGAGGAGCTTCATATTAAAAGAAAGATTAGTAGTGCTCTGCAAGCGCTTTTGAAAAGTACAGGCAAGCTAGAAGTGAGCATGGTAATGGCTGAAATTTGATTGAGAGCAAAGCTATACTTTTTGCACCAAGGCAGAATCATAGTTTGGAACTTGAAGTAGCAATAAATAATGCCTTGAAATACACTTGTAATAATTCCCTTTTAAACACTAATAGCAGTAAAACTTTGCAGTGCTGGTTGGAATAAAGAACTAGCGCTAGAAAGCTGCTATGTAACTTTTATATAAAAGAACGTAGGTTTCAAAGGAACAGTGTTACTACTTCCTAGAATCCTCTTCTGCAGAAAGTCATGAAAATTCAGGGTCCCTTGGGCTAACACAGGAAGTATGTTACAGTGTTTTGATGTTATCTTGCAGACTCATAGTGGATCAGTGTGGCGTGTGACATGGGCCCATCCTGAATTTGGGCAGGTCCTGGCTTCCTGCTCGTTTGATAGAACAGCAGCTGTATGGGAAGAAATAGTGGGAGAGTCAAATGATAAACTCCGAGGCCAGAGTCACTGGGTGAGACTCCTTTTCTGTTACTATAAAGTTCCTGATTTTGGCTATGTTTTGTTCATTCGTGGCAATATTCAACACAAAGTAAGTATTTTTAAAACATTTGAGGAAAACAGCTAAATGGCACATTCAGGCCAATTAGTGTCACTATCACTGTTTCATAGTAAGACATTCCCTGGCAAACGACTTGGGGACATGAATTTCCATCTATAGTAGAATTACAGTTGTGGGGTTTTTCTTTGACAAGAGATCATTCAAAACAACACTGGCTGTTCTTGCTCATCTTTCAAACAACAGAAAAGTTTGGTGGGGGGCGGAATTTTTTGCTGGAAGATGTAAGCAACCCTATGAAGTGGTGTTGTCAGACTTTGATTAGCCTTCCTTAGGGAATAAATTTTTGATGGAAATTTCTTTGCAGGTCAAGAGGACCACTCTAGTAGACAGCAGGACATCTGTTACAGATGTGAAATTCGCTCCCAAGCACATGGGTCTTATGTTAGCGACCTGTTCAGCAGATGGAGTTGTAAGGATCTATGAAGCTCCAGATGTGATGAATCTCAGCCAGTGGTCACTGCAGCATGAAATCTCATGTAAGCTAAGCTGCAGTTGTATTTCTTGGAATCCTTCAAGGTATGTTACTAAAATGTAGGGTTTGCTTTATGACTGTAACAGGAAGAGAAAAACTGTTCAAGGCTGAACTGCTTTGAATTCTGTTTGTGCAGAAGCACTTAATGGCTTTCCCTGTAGACCTAATGTTGTGTCCTGCTGATCCAGTTACTCTTCTATTCATTAGCAGTAGTCTGTGCTGAAGCTTCAGAGTACAGGCATTTATTTTAATGCGTGGCATAGGATAAAAGTTGATTTGAAAACTAGAATTTGTCTACATTTAGCTTATGTGATTTATCTTCCAAAACCTGAATGAAATATCACTAAATCAATGATTCAAAGCACTGCAAAGAATGCAGACTCTGCCATGAAACTTGTGGCAAATACTAGACTACAAATGCAGTCTATTATAGAAAGTCAATTCTTCTCTCTGGGAACATCATCTTGAATTGCTAAATAATGTTGCCTAATGATTTCACCTTAATGAGTGTATAAAGTGGGCTTCGAAACAACAGAGTGAGGGTAGTGGTAACTGTGACTAGCATTTAACTCCTGTCTCTTTGTGATTTTTTTCTTGTGATACTTTGTAGTGTTTTGTTTCCTTTATACATAATGTGTTTGGATTTTAAAAAATGGCTTGGTGTACTTTCAGTGGGATTTTTTGTAAATATAACAGTATTTGTTTTCATCTTTTAGCTCTCGAGCACATTCTCCAATGATAGCTGTAGGAAGTGATGACAACAGTCCAAATATACTGGCTAAGGTTCAAATTTATGAATATAATGAAAATACCAGGTATGCTAAATAACAATATATAACATTTGTGGGATCATAAAGTTGTTTATAATATATGGCCTTTTAGTCCTGTCATTAGATGTGGAGTAGTAAATAATACCTTAATTTTGTCTCTGAGCCATTGGATGGGAAAAGAGAGGGGCACGTCAGAATGGTAACTGATGTTAACAGAAATTATATTGATAATTTTATTCTCTGTGCATAAATGCCAGTGTTCTTACCAGCATTTTAGATGGAGGGTTGTTGTTTCTGTGTCTACTAAATTATATGTTTAATTTTGCACTAGGAATTAACAGCTGAAATTTGAATTGTGTTGCACCAGGCACTGTTTGTTCAAAGCCGCCTTACAATGATTTTTAAGGCGTGATTATAATGATAGAAAGTGCTCGTGAATTGCTCATGTTCTGTCGAAGTTCAGTTTGTACAGTCAAGAGTTCACAGAACCAGAAAAGGCTAGGAAGTTTGTGCACCACCACTTCCAATTAAATGATAACAGAGAAATTGTGTTTGATTGGGAGTGATCGATGTGGGAAAGGAGCCAGAGTGTTCTGTGGATTTTATGCCCAGCTTCAGGCAATGCTCTCTGTGCATTAACAATAAAGTTACTGTAAGAAACTTACTAAGAAAATTGAGTATGTGTTTATCATACAGCAGAGGAGGCAGACAGTGGTCTGCTTAAAAGCATGGAAAATTTAGTAAGTTACTGAGATGCAAATTCCCTTTAGATTTGTGAACAGAATATTTATTTTTATTTCCCTTTTCCAATTGTAGACAAAAATGTTCTTCATACTGCAATTCTTGCTTTTGTTGTATGACTTACAATAATGTAGCATACTGTACTTAGTACTGTATCTGATATATTCAATTTCTGAAGAAATCTGCTTGAAATTACTGCCTAAATTTATGTTAAAAAAATACTATTATTTTTGTGAGTCTTACCATGTATACTTAACCCTTTTTCCCATTTCCACTATATCTGGTTTATATAATTTGCATCACTGGCGATTTTCATGGCATTAAAGGTTAATTTCTTCCTCTGTACAGGAAATATGCAAAAGCAGAAGCTCTGATGACAGTCACAGATCCTGTACATGATATTGCATTTGCACCAAATCTGGGAAGATCCTTCCACATCTTGGCTGTAGCAACCAAAGACGTACGAATTTTCACACTAAAACCTCTAAGGTGAGCTTAAGAGGAAGATGGTTTGGTGTGATGTGATGCATTATATACAGTCTTGTTTAAATAGGCTCTGCAAAGCAGAAGCAATAATGTATGCAGGCTTGTTTTTAGCAACCTGATTTTTAAGGAGACAAGATTATGAGCAAGTCTATAATTTTGTCTGAATACCTAATCTAATAGCAGTTGTTACATGAACTGCTTGAAAGTTGCAGTCCTCTCTGACATCATGTTCAACCCCAGACCTTTCAACAGTTGTGTGCAGAACTGTCATTTTCTTTTAAACAGGAAAGAATTGACTTCATCAGGAGGATTAACAAAATTTGAAATTCATATTGTGGCACAGTTTGATAATCACAACTCCCAGGTGTGGCGAGTGAGCTGGAATATTACAGGCACAGTGCTTGCCTCCTCTGGTGATGATGGCTGTGTTAGGCTCTGGAAGGGTAAGGTCACCCACCTGAAACACATTAATTTCGTAGTCTGCTGAATATACTTGAGAAATTTTACTCAAAACATAATTTTAGAGTTAGTGTTCATTTTAGATTTGTGAAAGATAGATTTTTTTTCTATATTTCTGTTTATGTTTAAGAAAAACAGAATTCAGAAATAACTCTGTGCTGGAATACTTGCATGATTTAGGCTGCTGTGAGTAGTTGTTACTGTACCCTGATACTGTTTCACCAGACTAGAGCTACATAAAATTGTCATTTTAAAAAGTAAGATAGATCTTTTCCTGCTGCTAAACCCAGAAAATCTACATTCAGTCACAATGTCCAGGCAAAGTGGTGATTTCTGTTTACATTCTTGAAAGAAAACAACTAAAACCTACTGGCAGTTTCCTTACACATTCTCTGTTCTGTTCCTCAGTATTGTAATAGTGGAAACTTGAGTTTTAAGTTATGGATAGGCAGAGAATATTAGGCAGCTAAAGGCACAGATCCTCAGCTGTTTGGAATTTATATATTGGTATTGAAGTTCAGTTCTGATTCACACCAGGTGTGTGGCAGTTGAAACATTTGTAGGGAAAGCTGAACTTCAGAAGAGAAACTAACAGTTTCTATATATCTGTATTTGCAGCTAATTACATGGACAATTGGAAGTGTACTGGTATACTGAAAGGTAACGGGAGTCCAGTGAATGGTAGTTCTCAGCAGGGAATTTTTAATGCCTCTCTAGGTTCAGCCAATACAAGTCTACAGAATTCACTAAATGGATCATCTGCCAGCAGGTAGGTTAATTAGTAGAGAGACTGATTTTCAGTAAATAGTCTTTTCTCTGAATCATTTAGCTCTCATATTTGTTTTAAATGTTTTTAAAGTGCAATGTCATTTATTGCATGAGTACTTCTACAAGCTCTTCTGGTTTTGCTCTGTGGTGTTGTCTATTATGCCATGCTGAGAGGAAAATGAACAAAACAGTAAGTCATACTGAATCAGTCTGTATAAATAAGCAATGTAAACAACTATTTTCATTTTTAGTCCTTTCACATTGTTAAAAACAACGTTTCTGAAATAGTTTCAAAGAAGGAGAAGCTTCATCCTACTTGTGTGTAACTGCCCTTTTGTTTTAGATACATGTTTAAAAGTGAAGCAAAAGTACCAGCAACAAATTCTGTTTTTCTCTGGGATAATGTAGCAGAAGGGAAGGAGGAAAAGCTACTTCTAACATCAACAGTCGAATGTTAGTGTTAGTTTACTTGGTTTTTGCAGGTGTGTAGCATCAACTGAATAAAAGTTGTGGGTTTTTTAAATCTTCATATGTTATTCATATTACATATAATTTACCTTAATCTCTGTTGGGTTTTTTTTCTGTAAAAATTGCTGTTTAGTGGGTAAATTTTACTGCCTTTTCTGAAAAAAAGATTTTAGTTTGTGCATGCTGGAATGTAGAAATACACTGAGTCCTGCATCTGTATGGTGCAGTGTGTACAATCAGCTTTACAGGACTAAGTCCTACGCAAGGATGAGATGTGGCCAGATTCTATAGCAGCAGTTTCCAAGTTTTGTGGCCACCTTTGTTTCAAATGCCTTGGGGATGGCTTCCCCAGCTACTCATGTGGGCTGTTTTTCAGTTTGGAATGCTTATCAGTAAAGTTGCTTTTGGAGAGCAGCACCAGCCTGCCCCCTCCTTCCCTTTCAGCAGCCAATCCTGAATCAAGATCAAGATCCCTAACCTTGTTGAACAGAGAAGGGGTTTCACATTTTCCTCACAAGATAAATGGGAGCACAGGAAGTGGTAATGGCCCGGTCCCTACAAGAAAGGGCAGCAGAATGATGTTGGTCATGGTTCCAGGTTCTACTTGCAGTGTAGCCCTGCCTTGGAAATGGAATATCCAGAGCTGTGTAGCTGCATTTGCTTGGGCTCCTGTGGGGAAATGCAGGCTGTTTTACACCTCTTGAGCATAGGGTGTGGTTTCAGTCTCCTTATCTAAGACTGTGCTGCCAGCAAGACTACCCGTCCCCACCCCACTGGTGGCTCTTCTCCTGTCCCTGAACTTGGTACTAAACCATTGTGAAACTGAAATTTCTAGCATTATTTTAGACTCTCTTCATTGCTCTGCATTTTGGAATGTTTTGATTTGGTTTTTAATAAATTATTCTTGCCTCCGATTTGTAACAAAATGCTAATTCCAGAATTAAGTCAGTGGCTGTGGAATTTCCAGACATATGGTGTCTTGTCCTAGGATTGAGCCTTATTATAAAAGATACACACTTAACTACGTGTTTTCTTTTGTAATGACATTGGCTTGAATGGTGTAAGCACAGTTGCTAACTTCGGTGTTAGTGTTAACATGCTGATAGAGATTGATGCATTGACATTTGACTAAATAGGTATCCTACACGTAACTTAGTCTCTGACTGTACATGCTCTGGTTCATGTCTATACATTTAAATACTTTAAACAGCTATAGATAGCATAGGCAGATCTGAAAAAGATTGTAAAAGCACAATGACTACAGTGGATTTGTACTCAAAATAAATTTCAGAACAGGTGATGCAGATTGTTAGGAAATAAATCAGTAGGGCTGTTATTATTATGTTGATGTAATTGTGTGTCTAGATTTATGATACAATTTCCATTCTCCATTTGTATTATGTCCTTTTTAACAGAAAGCAGAGCTGATACCAAGCTAACTGGAGTAACTTTGGTGTTTTGCTGCTTGTTGCATGCACACAGGAATGGAAAACGAACTCCTTTTTCCCTTCCCCAACGCCGTTTGACCTCTCCCAAGACACCAGCAGCCTGCTAACTACTAAATGCTGTTCAAAAAGCCTTTTTAAAACACGTGTGCGTTTTTTCTACTAGCCTGCACAGTTTGATACTGATGGAATGCCCGATAGAAAAATATTTGGAGAGGCATCTCGTTTGGAAAAAACGTAAACAACCCACCAAACCCCCAAAACTTCCATCAGAACGTATTTTTTAAAGCTTGTCAAATTAAAAGATAGTTCATGATTTAAAACAAGAATTTTTGTCCTTGATTGGGATGGGAGGAGGGAAATAACCATTACAATAACTTCCATTAAAATTGTTTTGAGAACCAATTTGTTTTGCATTTCAGAGTGTTCAGCATTTGATTAAGGTTCCTAAACATTATAAGGTTGTAACTGCTTTGTAATATATGCAACTGTTAGTTCTAAAGGAACAAGAAAACTGTTTTGACAATTGTACAGATGATGGCTTTTAGTAGTTGGGTATTGCTTCATTTATATTCTTTAGTCATATTCTATGACTTCAAATAAATGTTTTGTAAGTACTATCATACTTTCTTCATCCTAAGAGAAGTACTTTTTCTGATATGTATTTGTACATTCCTATGGTAATAATTACAATTACATGGAGTACTTAAATTCTCTAAACATAGTATCCTTTAAAAATGCAAACCCTTTAGCCATACAAAGATATAAACCAAAATGCAACTTGTTGTTAATTGTCCCATAATTTCATTAATAACTGATAGCTGTTTCTTGATGTAAGTCCACAGAATTGTAAACAAGACAGAAAACATAATATAGTTACACTAAAATGCACAAGTGTTTACGGGTAAGTTCCAATAAAAACAGCAGCAAAATGACATGGAGTGGCATAATTCTGAATCTTGCGTTCACCAGGAATCTTGAATTTACACTGAGGATTTTGCAGAAATATGTAAATAGATACAAAGACTGTATTTCATTCAAAGCAGTTATTCTCTGTAAATGTATATTATTAATGTAAAAACAAGGATGTTTTTACGTCTATTCTAGAAATGCTGTGAAGTTAATCTGAATTAGATTCATATGCAGAAAATGTACTTTGATAATATTTAATGTATATTTTGTGTCACAAACAAAGCATTACTGAAAGCTGTTAACAAATCACAGAAATTCTTGGAGAATGAAAGCCTGTTAATAGCTGTACTACACTACCCTTTTGATTTTCAAAGCAATCCATTCTTTTGTAAAAATGTATACTAAGGCTATGACTGGTATTATTTTCAATGAATTTCAGTGGAAAAGACTGTATTATTTTGCTTTAAAGAACAGTTTCCAGATTTGTCTTGTTTTGAATTACAAGCCTTGATTTCTGCTATTATGTTCTATTGGTTTGGCATGGATATACTAAAGCCTTTTTTTTTTTCCAGCATGTCTTTTCTCCCCTTTGGTTCTCCTTGTATTTACTACCTTTCTCTTCTTTTCTTGTTTTGTTTTTTGTTTTGTTTGGTTTTTTGTTTTGGTGTTTTGTTCCTTTCTTAATTGTTTCAGGTATTTCTTTCCCCCTCTGGATTCCCCACGGGCTGGATCGAGATGGTCCAGTCATGCCCAGCTCCTTCCTCCTCCTCCTCTGATAGAGCAGTCTTGTGATGCTGACACTGCCAACCTCCAGTATCCTCACCCTCGCAGACGATGTGTATCTCGGCCTCTTAATCTTTTACCTGAGAATGAAGGGGTTTAATATGTTACTTTAAATAAATTCTGAAGGGCCTTATTCTGGTGTTTGTGAATGCTTCCATTTCCAGCTGCCTTTGTATTTCTTCTCTGGTACAGAAGACTTTTTTTAAAATGTGGGAACTTAATGCATGTTTTGCAAAACAACATTTAGCACATGTTATTTGCGTATCAAAGGACCATTTTAATTTGTACCCTTTGAACTATGGCAACACCTATAAACAGTATTAGCCATGAGCTCTTTATGGAGTAGCTGACTTCAGTGTGCCTGTCCTTTTTTCTTTTCTTTTTTTTTTCTCCTTTTTGAAATCAATTTAGTATGGTCTTTAATTTTTTCTTTTTGTATACTGCCTTTACATGTGAAACACATTCTCAAAATTAGATATGCCTTCAAGACACTTGTGAGTGAAGAATGATATTGGATCAGCTCGTTAAAGAAAAAAAACCATTCCTGTGTGTTCTGCAGCAAAATAATTTGAAGTGTTTGGTTACTTAAGAATTTTCCATCTTGCTGTATAAATATTTAAATTTTATAATTGTGGTTGACTAATAAACTTCTTCTGAAAGGTGTGTATTCATATGCTTTTCCTTGTAATAGGCTTTTTTCTTTTTAATAGGTTCCTGATGAATGAGGTTTTTTGATTCAGGTGTCCATTCTCCTAGCTCTGCTTTTGTGCCATTCTGGACATGCAGCTGCATATTCCATATCTCTGCTGGAGGGTGTGCTCTGACTTTTCCCATGGGGATGCTGAAGGTCTGCAGAGTCTGCTAGAGCTGTTGTATTTCACAGTATCTCTCAATTCTTTTCCAGTGATTGAATTAAATCAGGACATTTTGAAGAAAGAGTGCTGGCTTGAAAAACGTCAAATGTCTTTTCTGATGTGTCAGCACAGGACCATCACTGCTGTGGAGCAGCACGTTGGCACTGACTCAGACTGGTGCCAGACAGGCAGGAAGATCATGCTGGACAAAGAATACATGGTATTGCCCAGGAGTAGCATGACTGCACAGGATGTGATTGCTGAGTTTGTTGGGCATATCCTGGGGGGAGGAAGGAAAGAGAAGACCTCTGTGCAACAGAAACCCAAAGGGTAATAGTGGATTTCAATGTGCTTCAACATGGACTTAGCCCATTTCCTGGACTAGACCACTACTATGTAAGGGAGAGGGCAACCTGCATTTTTCCAAAGTGACAAGTTCCTGTGAGTTTTGCTTATATTCTGAAAACTTCTTTTGCTTAGATCCACCACATTTGTTTATTTCCATCTGAGGAATGAAGTTTTAGTTTAAAAACCCACGTGGTACACCAGTGTTAGGGGCTGCTTGCTGAACATGTGTGGATGGAGGCTGCTGATACTTTTCACCCAGCAGGAACAGAAGTGTGGAAGAAAAAAAGTTACTCACCTTTTACCAGAAAAAGTTAACACAAAACCATGCCAACTTTGTATAGTAAACAGAAATGTTACATGATTAAAAGATAAGGCTTAAAGGGGGGCGGGGTGTGAAAGGAACTATTCCTCTGAGGGAGAATGAATAACTAAAAAAAAAAATTACCAACACTATGATTCTGGGATTCATTCCTAAACCAGAACAAACTGTTTCTGGGTATGCAAGCAACAGAACATATTTTTGAAGTGTTAAGCCACTTGAAAAATTTCTGTCTTAACCCTTGAAGAGGTCACAGAATAACCAGTTACAGTAATGACCATTTTTTGCAGCTTCTAGTAGTGCACTTCTTCTAGTGCATTGTTTATGGTTTATTCAGTATTATTTTCCTCTGTGATGAACATGTATTGTTATTAGATATTCTAATTCCACACTTCTTACTAATGGAAACGAGCTGTTAATTTCAGTGTAAACAAACAAGTCATGTTAGAACACAGTGGCCAAGTTTAACCTCAGCAAATGGACTCGGGCTGGTTTTGTGGCTGATGCCTGTCTTGCCCCTGCCTCTTATTGACCTCTCTCCAAACCAGGACCCTTCGATCCATATACTTGACTTTCCACCTCTGCTTCCTCAAACTCATGCTTCCCTCTATTTCCTTGACAGCCTGTGAACTGTACTTCTGTGCAGGATCTGGACCCTTGGACATAAGCAGCAGAACTCTAGGAGGGAAGATTATAGAAGGGCTTTGAAAGGGATAGTTACAGCAGGTACTTGCAATATTTTAAATTTATCCAGCACTTTGTAGGGCTGCTCTCCCTTTTCTTCTGAAAGAATACCTGCAATAGCCCTTCTGCTGTTTCTGTGCTTGGAGCACATCTCAGTTTGGACTTCCAGGATTAGAAGTTTTTGGGTCTTGTAGTAGCTGTGAAGATGGCTTTGGTGGTTTTCTTTGTTTTTGTGTGTGCGAGTGTGGTTTGTGTGTGTCGTGGTTTTGCTTTTGTTACTTGGTTTTGTTTTGAACATATTTGAATCAGTATGAATTTCTGATTATGACAAACGTGGATTTTCGCTCTTGTAAATTTTTGTACTCTCCGTACCAGGAATACAATTGTAGAAGCGCACTGTGAAAACATCCTGAACAGCACCGAATCTGATGTAGATCTCTTGAAGTTGTCACACACATGCACACACGCACGCATTTGGAAGGCACCTGCTCTCATCCTCTACTTGAAAAAAATGTGACATGTATGCTTCAGCATGGAAATACGTTCTGTACATAAACTAAAACACAGTAAGTTCCACCTCAACGTGGGGAATAACTTCTTTACGCTGCGGGTGGCAGAGCATTGGAACAGGCTGCTCAGGGAAGTCGTGGAGTCTCCGTCTCTGGAGACATCCAAAACCCACCCGGAGTGGGTCACCTGCTCTAGGTGAC
Source organism: Daphoenositta chrysoptera (assembly GCA_013397915.1). NCBI lineage: Eukaryota > Metazoa > Chordata > Aves > Passeriformes > Daphoenositta > Daphoenositta chrysoptera. The sequence continues at coordinate 238,326 of VZRO01002597.1, forward strand.
CCTGCCTCGGCACGGGGCTGGGAGCGGATGATCTCCAGAGGTCCCTTCCAACCCTACCGATTCTGTTGGTCAGCCTCATCTAACTGATTCAGACGGCAAAAACAGAACAGAAAACAAAGCCGAGAATATAAGCAACGTCACATGAGTTAATCCGAACGAAGCTTTTTTTTTTTTTTTTCATTTTTAGGTAGGACAGGGAGAGCAGGGTGGCGCGGGACGTTCAGCAGCCCTTCCCCTGGAAGACCCCGAGCTACTCACTGGTACCGGGATCCAAACCTGGCCGGTCTGAAAGCAAATACCTGAAACCGAATACACCGACGACATCACCCCCTTCCCCACGCCGGCCCCGGTCGGCGCCCAGCGCGCGGCCCCCGCGCCCGTTCCCCCGGGACGCGCCCACGCCCCGTTCCCGCCTAACG
>VZRO01002598.1:0-24348 GCA_013397915.1 Daphoenositta chrysoptera
CATTTATGGGGGAAAACAGGGGATAAACCATTTGGGAAAGAAAGAGCAATTAACAAGGAAAATTAAAATCCATACCACAACACTGTGTTAAAATCATCTTTATCTCATTTTTCTGCGATATGCAGATATGTTTTCCCTTTATTATAGTAGTGGTAGGGACAAAACTTTAAGTAAGCCAAGTATATTGATAATTTCAGAATATAACTATAACCCTGTTAAGGTATAAAAGTTAAAAAAGACTAAGGTAATGAATCATAAAATAATGAAATGTAAATACATGGAAAAAAATGAAACCAAGTCTCTTTGAAGTTATTCAAATAATGTGCTTGCTTTCTCTCTCCTTTAAAATTTTCCTTGAAATCAAAACACTCTTGCAAAATATCTAAAATTCAACATTTTTGAGATAATTGCTTTGTCAAAAAAAGCTATTAGTGGTCAGGTTTTGGTTTGGAGCAATATATCACATTTTTAATAAATCTGACCTTCTCTGAGGTTAGGGACAATTGAATCTAAAGATTCTGGTTTCAGTCCCATCCCAGCAACATGGTAAAATGAGGTGAAATATTACAGTTTCTGTTCCTGGGGCTTCATGCAAACCATTTGTTAAACCCTTGTTTCCAAGGGTTGCCAGGCCGTGAGATTCTCTCAGAGCTTGGCTTCCAACTAATTCCAGCCAAACCTCTGCATCAAGGCTGGGATCTGTGTGTTCAAGCAAAGAGCAACACAAGTCCTAGCCAGATTAGATTTATACAAATACAAATCTACTGGCATTGCAGATCAACTTGAGCCAAGTTTTATGACAAAAGGCACAATGTTTAGCAAATACTAATGAACAGATGCTGATTTATGGCAGAACTTGAACTAGGCATAGGGGATGGAGTTTCAATCTTGTGGTGAATTTTATAGAGCTGGATACTGACTGGAAGTCTTCCATGTGGATTACCATTTATCTTACCTAGTTATTATGTACTAAAATTCAGCTCTGCCTGTCTGCAACAGGATTAAAAAATATCTGCTGTTTTAAAAGCACCCAGTTTAGTCTCCTTGAGGTACAGCTGCACAAGAAATTCCTGGCTGCGGAATTGTATTTGTGCAGAGCAAACATCCCTAACAGTGGATACAGCAGCAGGCAGAGCATCCCAGGAGCCTGACCCCCGTTCAGGTTTTGTCAGGAAACATTCATTTCACCTGAGGGAGTTTCTAGGAAATTCCTTAGTGGGTCTGTGATGTAAGAAATGGACCAGGTTGAAGGCCACTGTAAGGATTTACACTCTTCCACCTCCGCTCTGCTGTCCTGTGCCTGGACTTCCTCATGATCCACAGAGAATGCCCACCACACACAGCCTCCTGGCACGGCCTTTTTGCTGCCCAGAGAGAGCTCAGGAGCACACACTTTAGTATTAATCACTCCGATGTGACCAATAAGTACTTGATAATAAATAATCTGCTTTCAAAAAACATGTCACTCCAAGTATCCTTTCAGTAGTGCTGCAACATACCTTTATTGCAAAGAATAAATTAAACAGCACATTAAAAGCAGAAAAAAATTATGAGAAAATTGTAGGGAATAAAGTCTAAACAAGTGCTATTAGAAATAAGACTGCTTTCTTTCTTTTTTTTTTTTTTTTTTGGAATAGCATTGCTAATGGCACTGGGTAAGAAGTGCTTTGTTTGGCTTCGAATCTGAAAAGAGAAATTACCATCATTTAGCAGGTCATCATTCACAAATCACAGAGTTCAGCTGAAGTAAAATTAGGCCACTTCCTCTCAGAAATGCCAAGATCCTTTAGAACAGGGATATTTTTAATGCTGAAATACTGCAGGATAATTCCTGTGTTCCATAGATGCTTACTTTGTATCCTGTGACAGGGAAAATACTAAACAATGGCAGCAGTTGGCAAATCCTTTCCAAAAGACCAATTCCTGTCTAGAGTAGTTCCACTATTACTCAATGCACAGTTCCCTGGCAGAGCAGTACAATTCCCTGGCGTCTCAGAGGGCAGAATGTGGCACTTTATATTTTATATTAGATAGCATGGATATTTTAAATATCCCCAGATTCGGTTCCAGTTCACACTTTGGACTAGTAAGTCTGAAAGGAACTCAATTTTTCCACTGTTTTTTTCACTCCATGTGGTCCTTTTCTTGGAGCATTCAGGTCGGTTTTACTCTCTGGGTCTCAAGTATTATTCAATGTCTCTCTGGCTTTACTTTTCTTGTCTTTGTAGCAGTAATTCCTCCTAACTGTCTGTGATTCCTTGCTTTTACTATGTTGGAAAAGTCAGAGGGCTATAGAAATGTGTGCCCAGGCAGAGATAGGGTCAGATTCTCTGTGTCACGGTTGAATGGTCTGTTACAATGGAATTGCTGTATGAAAAAAGCTTCTTCCATTTCCACATCTTTTTAAAAGGAAAGAGTGATCTCTCTTCAGCCTTGGAAGTAATTCAGACATTAACTACAAGAAAATAGTTCAGGCATCAGACAGAGGGAAAAATTATGTTGCACAAATGGCCAATGCAACCCTGGAGCAAGAGAGCCCTTACTGACACTCTCTGGTGTCTTCACAGTCCCTTGGTTGGCAGTTGAGAACCCTTTTCCTTGGTATCAATTTGTCTCTCAAGTACTGTAAAGGGAGACCTGAACTGTCTAAAACAGCTTGAAGATTTTGCCCCAGGAGCCAGAAGACAGGTATTGAAATGCTGAGCAGAGTTACCCTTGTTCCCTCTCTGTTTTAGTGTCTTGTTCTTCAGGGTGTGTTCTTTTATCATAAACTCATTTAACATCTACTATGATTGTTTTCAAGCTTGATGCTTCAGCATGTTCTTGAAGTATGACAGATGGTCTTTCATACTTGTTTCAAAGATCATGCAAATATTTCACGGCTCTGAACTACAGATTTTGGCTTTGTAGCTCTAGAAACAGAGTTCCAACTCTGGAAAATACATTTCCTATTCACTTAAGATACAACCAAGATGATTGCTGGTGAAACAGCAAAGCCTTTTCTTTGATTCCAGTATAATAAGATGTATTATTGATCTTAGAATAAACCAGTATAGCAGTACACAGGAAGACAGATGAAATTATCTCCACAGAAGTGGAACAAAAGTGTAGCCCTTGCCTTAGTGCATTTGCAGTGTAAGTAGTCTATCACGCAGGCTGACTGATGAGTGTAGTGAAAAACAAGGGTCCTGCCCTGTCAGCACACTCTGGCTTAGCCTGACTGCCTGGCCCTGAGCCTGGATAAAGCACAGAGAGATCACAGTCAGCCCAGTAAAAACAACTGTGTAAGGAAACAGGCTTTCTGCAAAAGTGACCACTCAGTACTGCTGACCTCTTGGGCATGTGAGAGCTCCTGCTGAAAGCTGTGGGCGTCGGTGCCCTCAAAAGTTTGCTGGCAGGAATAAAACACTTACTAGTACATGCCATAACTGATCCAGCTCATTAACAAACCTCATGGACTATGAGGAAGAAGGACTGGAAATCCCTGGCAGAGTGGCAGGTGCAGGCACATCTGGCACCACACGGCCAGAGAAGAAATATTCCATCCACCCAGGCTGTCGTGTCAACACTTTGAGGCTGAACTTACCATAACTGACTACATGGAAAAAAGCATTCACCAATTAGGAGCTAACTTATGAATCCATGAAACGTAAGACACTCCAAAGCAGATGTCTAAAGATGGCAATCCTGCTGTATTCCAACAGCTTTGTTTGGCCATGCCAAAAACACGATCTCTGTTTTCCTCGGGAGTATTAATGATTATAATTGCTTGAAATGTCTGCCTGTGGGAATTAAAGGACAAGAAGGAATTAAGGGTTGGACTCCTATTGAGGTGGTGAGAGACTTGTGTGTGATGATCTTTTGAAGGCTGAACCTGAAGCAGAGAAAAAAAACAGCCCAGTGCCCATACTTAAGCTTCAACTTTGGTAAGAAACCAAAAAGCACAATGTTGTGGTGCTTCATCAAGGACAGAAGACAGGAAAGTGGAATTTGAATGTTAATTAAACAATGAGGAAGACTGAAAGATGAACACAAACCAAGCTAACAGTGAAACACATTAGTAGGAAAGAGAAGGTGAGAGGTGATGGTGACCCAGCTAGTTAAAGCTGCTGAAATGACCTCTTTGGGTCTGGTTGAGATCCTATATAAAAGGATTTCAGAACATTAAATGGGCCCTTCAAAAGCAAGATTATGAAGATGCTTTGAAGTGAGGTGGAAAACAAAAATGTGCAGAAATTTACCTCAGCTCAAAAAATGCTTTTATAAAAGTCAGCAGAAAAGAACACCTGTAACTGAGACTGACATTTATGTCATCCCTATGGGCTAAAGTTAGGAAGCTGAAGATCAACAAAACAGTGAGAGAGGATTATTTCACAGAGGAAATGCTAAAAACTGAACAACCCTGTCTTCCATAAAAAGAGAGAAAAAACCCCACAAAACAGACTAATACCGTTGAAATGTTTTAATTGTGGGGGTGAGCAGGAATATGGGGAGTTGTCTGAGAACTAAGCAATCTGCACTAACTGGACATGAGTCACACTACTGCTAAAGGGAAAGATTTTCTATGGTCTGCAATACCCGAGATATCTTTATAAAGATAAAAAATATATTTTTAATGTCTTCATAGGAAATACCATCATATAGGAATATAGGCATGGCACACTTCTCATCTGTTTCAGCAGGTGGTAGGGTTTTTTTTTAAAAAAGGACTGTCACTGTATTTCAAAAACACAGCAAGGCAAACAGCAAATCTGTCATTTTACCCTTGCCCAAGATGCTCAGTTGTGAATTTGCTCTTTCCTTGTTCGTGTCAAACAAACTCAGGACCCTGGTACGCACCTCACTCTCACGAGATGTCCTGTTCCAGGAATTTAGTTTAAATAGAAAAGATGGAGTAGCAGAACAGATTATACAGTGTCTTCCCAGGGCAAACCAGGGGCTGAGACACACAGGGAATCAGGAGGGTCAGAGCAAAGTTACGTATCGCACTTGCCATTCCCGGGTCCCACTGCTGCACTGGCCGTGCAGGGTGAGCCCCGCGGGGTTTCGCTCGGGAAGGGATGCGGCAGTGCCGGGGTGCGATGGCACCAGGCTGGCTGTGCCGCTCCTCCTCCGCTCTGCCTTTGCGCGGATCCAGGCACACACACGCGGCTTTTTCCCTGCACGTCTGGCTCGGGAATGTTGCCCCTCGCCAGGGATGCAGCGGGTACATTTATGGCAAGGGGTTAGAGCTGCGGCTGGATCTGCGATTCCGGCCCAAATCAGGAGAGGGAAGCACCAGGGGGGATCGCTGCGCCTCTGGGCTGTCCCCTGGAGCCCAGCATTGGCCTTTCCACCGTGTCCCTGACACCCACCCTGGCTGGGCCCGGGGGATGCCCTGAATGCCCCCGCGGCGGGCAGCGCCGGAGCGTTCAACATCGCCTTTTTCGGGCATTTTTTCTCTTTCCTCCCTGTGTGCGGTTGGTGGTTTTTTTTCCCTTCCCCTTGTCACTCCTTGCAGGGCGGGAGCGACGGCAGCGCCTCCCGGCATCCCGGGGCCGCTCCGCCCATCCCGTCCCGTCCCGTCCCGTGCCGTCCCGTCCCAGTCGGCGGAGGAGGGGCCGGCAATGCGGCTCCGGTCGGGCTGAGGCGCGGCCAGGTCCGCGGTGAGCGATGTCCCTGGCGGAGCGGCGGCGGCGGCGGCAGGAGGAGGAAGAGGAGGGGGAAGGGGAAGCAGGGGATGGGGCCGGTGCCGGAGAGGAGGTGGTGCAGATCCGGCTGGGGGACAAGTGCTATCCGGTGTGCAAGAGGAAGCTGATCGAGCAGAGCGACTATTTCCGAGCGCTCTACCGCTCGGGAATGCGGGAGGCAGGGCAGGGCCAGGAGGAGCAGCTGCTGCGCGGGGGGCTGAGCGCCCTGGGGCTGGAGCTGGTGCTGGACTTCATCAACACGTCCTGCCTGGCCAGGCTGGAGCAGGAGGAGGGCGGCGAGGAGGAGCCCCCGTTGCTGGAGGAGCTGGTGGAGGCCGCGTCCTACCTGCAGGTCACGCCCCTGCTGCGCCTGCTGCTGTCCCAGGTGCGGCTGGGCAACTGCTTCGAGCTGCACCGCCTGGCGCAGGTGTACGGCCTGCAGGACCTGCACGACGCCTGCCTCGACTTCATGGCCGCGCACTACCACCAGGTGCTGCGCAGGCCCGACGCCCGCCCGCACCTCCTGCTGCCCCCGGCGCTGCAGCAGCAGCTGCGCGAGCGCCGCATGAGGGGCACGGCCACCCTCGTGCTGCTCGGGGACTTCATGGGCGCCTGTCCGCCGGGGCTGCCCGCCGGCTGTCACCCCGCGGGGGACGCGCCCTGGGCCATGCTCAGGTACGACGAGGAGGCGCAGCGGTGGCTGCCGCTGGCCAACAACCTGCCCGCGGACCTGGTGAGCGTCCGCGGCTACGGCTCGGCTATGCTGGACAATTACCTGTTCATCGTCGGCGGCTACCGCATCACAAGCCAGGAGATCTCGGCCGCGCACTGTTACAACCCGTGCCTGAACGAGTGGAGCCAGCTGGCCTCGATGAACCAGAAGAGGTAACCCTTGCTCCCTGGGATGCTCCTGTGTCTGGTGTTCAGATAGGTCCTGTTGAGTCCCATGGCATTGGCTCGGCCTTAGGGACGCGATAGAGACCTGTCTGTGCTCTGAACCACCCAACAAACCCAACGAGAAAGTTCCTTTCCTGCTTCTTTCTTTGTGGTATGTTGCAACTCCAGTTAAGGACCTGACAAGTTTTCCTCTTCTTAGTGGGGATGTACAAGCTATACCAGAGCTGGAGATGGCCAAAAAATTTAGTTGGAGCAGTTATCCAGTGGTTTGTACTTTCATACAAATATGAATGTTTTGTAGGCCTGCACTTCATGGAAATACCAGACAAATGTCAGGAAGATGGTGAGAAATTTCTCACTTAATGTGAATATTTGGATCTGGGAATCATTCATTGTTTTGACAGTTTTTCTTTTTTACCTTCATTCTTTTGGGCCGTTCATTACACATTGATGTTTTAGTTTGTATTCAGAAACACTTGTGTAATATATACTTGAAAGAGTAATAGGGACCTGGCCTTGAGGAGGACCGAAGAGGAGAGGCCTTCTCCCTGGCCAAGGTTGTGGCTGCTCTACCTTAAACATGGTTCAGAGTTGTAAAAACAAAGGCTTTCATTTCACTGAAACAAACTGGCTTTGCTTCCAACATAAACTTCCTCTTTGTTTCCATTTTAATAAAATTATTTTAAATTTTATCTTTTCTCTCTGAAAAAGTAAGGAGGCCAAAATTCAGTGTAGAATGGAAACCCTTTTTGCTATCCAATAAATTGAAAGAGCGTGCAGAGACCCAAACCATTGGCATAAATGCTTTGTGTCTAGGTAGTCAAATTGCAGTCTCTATTCTTGTCTCCATTTAGCTTTTGCCACCTAAACCCCCTCAAAACAGGGATTCGACCTAAAATTGAGTCTTTCCTATTTCACCTTTTTTTCCCCCCACTTCTTGTATTGTTGTGAGAATTTTACTAAAATAGTCACTTCCCTGATCAGTCGTTACAGCTGGTCAGAAACCGTTTTTCTGACTGCTTGGAACCGTGTTGAGAAAAGTTTCATCTGTAAAAATGAGTGTTTGGCTTTTAAACACTGCAAACACTTTTCTTACAGACCTGTTTCTTAGAGGCTGAGCCTGTAGCAGAGTTCCCTGAGGTGCCTGGGGAACTGAGATGTTTTAGCTGGCTTCATTGGACAGCAGGACCTGTGTGAACGGCGGTGGGAGCACTTGGCCTCTCTAGAAAAGGAGGGTGGGATCAACCCATGTAGTGTCTCCTATGGAAATTAACTTCACCACAGAAGTCCCACGTTGATGGAGTCACGAGGTTCTGTCTGTGCCCTGTCTATAGCAAGAGAGCTGTTACTATGTGTGATGACTCTGCAACATGGGTTTTTAAAAAATACCTTTTCAAGGCCGTTTTTGCATCTTGCAGTTTGTGTATTCAAACTCTAGATCAGCCTTTTTTCCTCCACACCGGCCCTTTTTATTTTTTTTTTTTTGGCTAAGATGTATAATTTTTATACTTTAAAGAAACACATGGATATTTTCTCCTAATATTACTGTTTTCAATTGGATTGCCACACCAACTTAATCTTTAAACCCATCACAGGTGACAGCAAGGTGTTCCTTACAATAGAATTTCACACTGGCCATTCACTGCAGAAGAGCAGCATGCAAATGGATATTTTTGGAATAATCTCTAGTCTTACATTCCATGGTAGTTTTTGCAGGCCAAAAAGTACCCAGAATTACACCTGCAAAGTAGCAGCAAGGATGCTGCTCCTTGAGTAATTGGGGGAGCTTTTTTTTCGTGGAAACTCAGCTGACCCCCTCACAAAATACGTTTCTGATTTTATGAGCTTCATGGAGTCTCAGCTCTGCAGTTGCTAATTGTTATTTCTTCTATCTGACATAACATTTCAGCTCCTTGATGACCTGCATGGTGTTTTGTGGCAGAGAGGGATGGCCTGTGCCCTAGGAGACAAGAGCAGGGCCATTTTTAACATGAGGGGTTTGCATGCTACATGACCAATGCTGATGCCTGTCTGCCACACATCTGTGCTGCAATTAAAGCTGCAGTTTGCTTGGCATTGTATTTTTAGTTTGTTATGCTGTAGTAAAATAAGCAGGGTGGTTGCCCAGCCTTCTTCTTAGGAATTACTGCCATGTGACTGTCTGGCAAATGAATTTATTTCAGCTGATTACATACATAATTACATCCCGTGGATGAAATTGGACATACATTCAGGGAGGGCTCTAGTTTCCATTGAAGTTGGCTTGACTTCAGACAGCAGAGGATCTGGTTTTGTCCTGCATGAGTGACTGCATGTGTTTGCCTCGAGGGAGGGCTGAGGAGTTATGGATATAATTGTGCTGCCCTTCTGTTCATATAAGAGTTTTTTGCCCTAAACAAACCATTTAAGTTCTATGGTATTTTTATCATTAATTATTTCCATTGCTGTAATACAGAATCCCAGGATGCTGAGATTCTCTACACATGCTTAGATTAAACAGTCGTAACCTACTTCTGAGTAAAAGACAAAAGCCACCTGCATATTTAGCAGCCATTCTGGTTTGGGTCATCATTGTTGGCTTTCTTTCTAGGAACACAGGTCTTATTACTTTAATTTCAAACTTGTTCACAATAGGCAAGTCCTGTTTGTTGTTCTTGTGATGACCCCAGGAGCTGGAGAGAGTGGTATTCCCAATTTATGCATACACAAGGGAGATAAATAATTTGCTCAGGCTCACAAAAGAAGCCCGTGACTGAGCACGGAATTTCTCATCGTCTGAGTGCTAAATCCAGTGCTGGTCACAAATAGTCCACAACAGATCACACTTTATAGACTTTTTCATTCTAGAGGTGTTTCTGTATTTGGAATTCTTCAGATAATGACCTGAACTTTTTAACAGAAGCAGGTCCATGTAAGTGTTGCCCAAGACCACTTGTGGTTTTTGGGGTCAAGAAGGTAACAAAGTGCGTAGGGGACTGTTGCAGCAATGTCCTTGAATACCTTTCCAAACCTTTTTTTTTAAGTGAACACTGTCTGTTGAAATTTGCTATTTAAAAATAATATAATTATAGGATTTCTACTGCATGTGCCAGTTAGAGCTGTATATTCCACTTCTACTTTCCTTCAGAACCTTCCTACTCATGGCAGGTAAACTTTCCAGGCTTGGAAGACTCATGTAAGCCCCTGGCTGGAATTATGCACATGCATGTGGAACCTGATTTTTGTGAGCAATCTGTGCCTGAACTGCTGCCACTCTGAGGACTCTTACAGGAATATAGGAGATGATGCTTCTAGAGAATGCTACTTGTTTAGGAGACCTTCTCTTTCCTCATTTTTTACTTTTTAAAAAATTTAACTTAAATTCTTCTGTGCTGGAAGAAAACAGACTTCAGAAATTTTTAAGTTACAACCATCCATACCTTACTTATCACAAATGTATCACATACATCCAAAGCCAGATGTTGGATGCAGAGTACTCTGCAGACTCACAGAAAAAATGTAAAAACAGGGAAAAAAGAAGTAACTCATTGAAAATACATAAAATGCTTTGGAATTGCTCCGTAACTGGGCTTTCATGGTTACTTTTCTCTGTTGTAAGTGATTTAACTCTAGAGTAAAGAAGTAATTTGATTTTTGAGACATTCTAAGGTTAAATTTATTGTTTGGCAGGAAGGAGCAATGTTGGTTAATCCAAGGCTCATGTTCTGCAGCAGGACCAACGGTACCTTGCAAATAAATACACATTTAACTTGCTCTTGAAATCCTCCAGCAATGTAGATCCCAACCTACATTCGAATCCTCGTCCCAGGTGTCTTGTTCCCATGTTTAGCCACCCCTCTGATCAGAAAGTCCTCTCCAGTATCTGGGCTAACTCTTTTTTGCTGTACACTAAGTGAGATTGTCAGTGAACAAAACCCATGCGTGCTGGTCCTTTATAGCCACTGCCCCCATGGCCTCCTGCAGATACACCTAACACAATCCAGAGCCATGGTGGGGTTTGGGGTTTTGTGGAGTGTTGTCTTGTGTGCAGAAACCCTCTCTGACCTCCAGCTCCTTTGCAGTCATGCGTTACATTTTCCTTCCTTTTTGCACGTAGCGCTTTGCGCTTTATTGAGAGAAGAAGGGATTTTGAGCGATGGTAAAACCCCACAGCTCCCACTCACTAGTGTTCCTGGGGTTCTCTTCAGAGTGAATAGGGGCAGCAGAAGGCAGCTCATACCTCGGCTTGTCCCAGCAAAAAGGGACCCACTAGGCCTGGTTTTTGGAAAGTACTTCTTGATCCCTTGGGTTTAGGAAAGTCGCAGGTGCGAGTGGAGTTCCGTCGTGGCTGAATCTTGACAAATTCAGCCCCGCTGTTTCCAGGCTGTAGTCCATGGAACAGTTGTTGGTTGGGCAGAGCTGGCTCCCTGCTCAGTGTTTGCTTTCCTTGTTTCCAGCTGCTCCAACACATTAAAAGAGTCTAAAAATGCACTAAATATTTCCTAATGTTCACTCTCCATAAAGACACCTGCTATTACTGGCATGGAGAGGTGAATGGCAGAAGTTTTTCATAACATATTGAGCCATTGTCCAAACTTTCATATAAAGTGTGCTGATGGATACTTGCAGTTATGTTTGAGTAAAATGAACCTTATTGTTTATGAATTCCATAAATCTGAGATACCTCCACTCCATTTTAATGAGTGTTTGGAAGTGGTTAAATGACTGACACAAAGGTTTGTGGACTCCTTTTAGAATATTTAAAGCTCAAAGTTGTGCTGTTTGTGTTTCAATAGGTAATTTTCCCTGTGGTTTTGCCCCTTTCTTGATTTGTGGATTTTTTTTCTGTCCTAACTTTTACCACAGGTATATTGCTTTGAAATTCATAATGTTTTGCAAGTAGTTATCCTCATTTCATACCTGCTATTGATTGCCATGTTATTCTGGATTCTCTAGAATGGAAAGCATAATTGCTATTGAGGGAATATGAACAGACTGACCTAATCATAAATGTCAGGGGAAAAAAAATGCATAAAAAGCAATTAATTCCTTCAAAGGAGCATTTTCGTTTCCAAAGCTGTATCAGGATGACAAGAACAAAATTATTCCATCTGGAAACAAATCCTTTTTCCAAATACATTTAATGAAAAGATGTTGCAGGGCAGTCTGCCGCTAGGCAGGGTTCATTTTGTCCAGACAAAACCCTGCAGAAGTACTTAGCAGTAAGTTTTGAATCTTGGATTCCTGCAGGGTGGAACTCCCTTTGCTGCCCAGCAGGCCAGTGCAGGTCTGAAACATCATTTCAGTTTTACAGACATAACACAGTTCCCCATCTGGCTTTCTGCTGAGCTGGTGCACTCCAGGGACTGCCATACATTCAGGCAATTGGGATACTTATGGTAAAATCTCAATTGGCTCAGCAGAAGAGAAGGAACAACCTTTCTAGGCAGTGAGGCTGTTCCTGGGGAGAGGAAAAGCTCATCCTTTGTTAGACCAGCTTCCCTAGCTGGAAAGAAGAGCTTAGCATCCGAGAGTTCTGTCCTCACATCCTCCAGTTTCTTCCTTCAGATCTGCACTTTAAATACCCATGGACCTTTTGTTTCTGTCTGTGTTTCTGCAGGTGTGAGATTGGAGACTTCCCGTGCTTCAGGAGTTAGGAAGTTGCTCCTTGCCATGTGTGAATTTTGAGAGCGTAATGGAACAGCCTAAGAAATAAATGACCAGTTTGGAGGGCATTGCTCATGGAGTGCAATGTAATTTTTGTTCAGCTGTGGGTAGAACATAATTTACAGATAGATCTTGCTTCAGAGGATGTATTTAGTAGTTTAATGCTGAATAAGGTAGAGAAGATTCTCTCTTCTTTCTTTTGCAGAACAGGATACAATGTGTTCCACTTTAAATTGCTTTTTAATTAGGGTTTTTAAAGAAATTCGATAATACTGCCTAAGACAAGGATGCATTCTTAGGCATCCATCAAGTCTTGTTTGAAATTTCTGCAATTTTAACTGAAATGATATCTCTCACTGTGTGTCCATGTAATGCATTTTTCTCTACCAATGGCACATTACTAAAAGCCTAATAAAAACGAGCCATCTACTGTGCACGTTGGTTAAGTGAGCATTTAGAGCTGAACTGGCACAGACTGAAATACAAAATAAAATATTCCTCAGTCTTGGCAGCATCATCAGTAACATCCAGGCTGTCACTGAGTACTGTCCTGAGTAATTCCAATGTAGTTGCAGCATTTTGGCCTTGCACAGAGGAGTTCAGAGGCTGCAGATACCTGAAGTGATGTTGCAAGCTGTGAGTGGGAATGAGTGTATCAGAGCCTGGGTAGGAAGAACTGTACATTCCTGTATATTTCCGTACATGGATGCAACTCATTTCAGTGCTGCAATCTGTTCTTTCAGATCCAACTTCAAGCTCCTGGCTGTCAGTGGAAAGCTCTATGCCATCGGTGGCCAGTCCCTCTCCAACGTGGAGTGCTACAACCCGGAAAATGACTGGTGGAATTTTGTGGCGTCCATGCCGAACCCTCTTGCAGAATTCTCAGCTTGTGAATGCAAGGGCAAGATCTATGTTATTGGAGGGTACACTGCACGAGGTAACAAGTTTGCTGTTACTTCTTGTTAGTTTCTACCTGATTGTTTCCAAGGCCCAGATAATTTTCTCCTGTTTTTCAGGAAATCTTTTGAACTCGTCTAGAAGGCTGCGTAATGCTCATTAAAATACATAGAAATAAATGGCTGGTAGAAAATAAATTGCAAACGAAACAAAACAAAAAAATAGCTCTGTCAGGGAAGAATCAGGTATTTATATATTTTTTTTTCAGAGCCTGTGGGGAGCTGGGTCTCTGTTATTTGGAGAGAACAACCTGATGGGTACTTCAGTACCCAGCTTAGCCACTACCCCTTTTCTTAGATTTGGGTCACACAGTACAGAGAGGTCTCAACAGATATACTTTGTTTACTTTTTAAATACCTGGTTTAGACTGTCAGAAGGCAAAATGCATAGAAAATACCTGCCTGCCTTAGTATTTCTCATGTATTAACAGATATCATGGTCTTTTCACTATAGTATTTCAGTGTTTCACAGGCAAATTCAAGCTATACCTTAATAACTTAATAGAATAATCAAAAGCTGAAGCAAGAACCAACACTTTTAGCTTATTTAATTTCTATACCAGATTTTCTGAGGACACTGTACAGATGGAAGGATTTGAAATTTCATTCTCTTCTGACAGTTAGTTTTCTTTTATCCGGTGGACAAACAAGTGCAATTAAAAAGAGCTCACATTTGTTCATTCGTTAAGTACATTGTGCCATTTTTTTGGGAGGAAGACCATTTTCTCAGAGCTTTAGAAATCAATTTTTTAAACATGTCAAATGTTCAGTATTTTACCAGGATTTTGTAAGATTGAATTTGGCCTTTCCCACTTCAGTTGACCACAGTAGTTTTATGGGTTTTCTTTCCAAACAGAGAATGAAATTAGAAGACAGATCAGCTTTTACAGACAGTACTGCAAGCAAAGCTAAACTGATGTTAGAACAAGCTGTCCCTTCTAGTGTCTGAGCAGATTGGAGCTCATTTTAAAGTTTATAAAAGACACACTGCCACCCCTTACGGTCCTTCTGGTAATGAAAACCCTCAAACTCATTTTGTCCAGACCATTGTGACCCAGAGCCTGGTGGCTTCTCTGAGGAAAATGTGCCTGTGTCTATATGGAGAGCTGCAGTCCCAGTCTTCTGCTCATCCCTGCTACAGGATCTGTTGGGGCCATTGTGCTCCCTCATGTCCAGCACTGGGACTCAGAGATGTCTGGCAGGAAACACTTGTCATGCTGAGAAGTCAGATCCAAAGGGAAACATCCTGTGAGACAAGACAACAGGGAGAAGGGGTTTGAAACAGGTTAATGGGAGGTCTTGTCTCTAGAGACCAGAATTAGCGGTTTGGCATTTTTATCAAGAGAGAGAGAGAAGGAAGAGGTAAGGTGAAAAACCTCTGATCTGGTTAAGAGTGCTACACGGGTATGGGAAGCCCAACGTTTTTCCTACACCCTCTGCACTCTGCAAGTTCCTTTTCTGATGTTTGTGCTGCTCTTTCGTCAGGCTGCCTACTCATAAAGAGGAAGATCAGCACATTGCTGATTCAGATCCCATTCCTTTAAAACTCCTGCATAAGGCATGTGCAGTCAGAATTGCTGCCCTGTGTCAGGCTCCTGACTCAGCACTTGCTGCCTGTGGGTTCAGCTGAAGGAGGGTGGTGAGTTACCTCTGGCTTCCTCCACCTTCCAGGGGATTGCTGCTGCCCTCCAAACCTCTGTTGTTTCCTAGGTCTTTTCCTAAAAGCCTTTTTCGATGGAAATAGGGCAGTAAAACAATATGAAGTTTTGAGCAGTAGGTAGCTAGTACATTCAGGCTTCTGTTTAAATCCAGGATCACTCAGGACAACAAACACCTGTGCTTGTTATAAATAATTTCCTGAACAAGGGTCTAGAATCAGTTTTCTGTGACATCTTGGTTTAGGACAGGTAGCAGACTTAGAAACCAGAATTGCCACAATTACACTGGTGGTTTTCCTTCTGAATTATGCAGATATCAGAAAGTACTAAGGCCTAAAGATGTTAGAAGCACTAAGGTTTATTTGCTGGTTTGCTACATTTACTAGATAAAACACATGCAGCAACTAATGGGTTTTATGTTATTTTATTTTTAGTAATTTTTGGTATTTCTGTATATACCTCAGTTTTGTTAGATTTTATGGGCTATTTTTAAAATTTGTGTAGAGCTTTCTCCTGAGACTGCACTTTCCAAAAGATGGCAGGGTCTGGAATTTCCCACTGTAGATTATAATGACACTTTTTGAATAAAGTCCTTCTCTTGAGTTTTCAGCTCTCACTTGTGAATGTAGATCCCAACAGAAATTCCATGTAAGGCATGTAGTGTTCATGTTTTGTATTGTGTGTTTTGTTTCGGGGCTTTTTTTGTTGTTTCAGTGGATATAAAAGATCCAGGCTGTGGACTGAGCTTGTGAGGGCCACATTGCAATGGACTTCTATTTCATACACCTCTTCCCAAATAGCACATTTTCCAGGGGAAGTTTACTGCTGTAGATAGTAACAGAAACTTAACTGGGATTTCTCCTCCTAATGAGTCAGTGAATGATACGTTGTTTGTAGACAAAGGTAATCTATATGTAGAGCTGCAGTTTTCACAGAGCATTGACATGAAAATAATTAGAGAGCAAATGCTGGAGCAGCACCTCCCTGATCATGCCACTGATACACTTAATTCATGACAATCCAGTTACATTTCTGGCTGTTTATACCTGTGCCCTTGCAGAACTTGTCAGTATGTCCCTGTCTGCTCTTCCCCCTGGGAGCTCATCTGGAAGTCATCATGCAGCACAGACTGGTAACATGGAGCAGATTTAATGAAAGACTTGTCTGGAGTCTGTAAACCTGTTCCTGCTTGTCACTTGAGGCTGGATTTGAGCTCAGGTCTCTGGAGACTGGAATTGAATTTACTGAGTCGTGTGCGTTCTGTGATAATTTACTGAAGCCTTGGGCACCGCCAGGGTCTTCACTGCACCATAAATCAGGCTGGCATTGTAACAGTTTTGTGGAATAACACTGTTGCCAACAGATGCACCCACTGAGTTGTGAATTATGGAGATGACTTCAGCTTCTTTCTGAGCCTCTGTCTGATGGCAGAGCACAGAGTTCCTAGTTCTGAGATGATTTTGACAATGTGTGTTTCTCTCTTTATAAGGTAGCCCTTAGGTAATCCAGACCACTTGCTGAAATGTAACCAGCTTTACAAATTTTATTCCATAAAACTTTGATTTATGGAATGAAATGCAAAGTATCAAAGTTAAGCTTGGATGGTAAGTCATCACTTGACAGCCATTAATGAAGCATACTGTCTTACTGATAGTTTGATTCATCTGTGACCACTTCTGGCGAGGAGAATATTGCTCCATTTCCCTCTTTGTAAAAAAATTCTTATGTATCAATCAGAGACAAAATTAAAAGCATAAGTTAGAAGGTAGGGATTATTCTGCTAAAATGTGCATGCTCAGACAATTTACATCATATAATGTGCCAAAAGTAGCATAATATCTTTTCCCTGTGCCAAGGAACAGAACGTTCAAGGTTTCTTGTCAAAGGCAAAGAGCTGCAGTTGTCGGTGATCACCATTTCTCCCCTGGCTTGCCTTGCTTTTGCACTGCAGTGTGTAAGCAATCTGCAGTAAAGGCCGGGACACTTTGTAGGGAAGAAAAACCCTCCCCGACAAGTGCCTTCAGATAGAACTATCTATTTGTGAATGTTTCCTCTGTGTTTCAGGCAGGAACATGAGCATCCTGCAGTACTGTCCCACTTCTGATTCCTGGACCAACTTGGAGCTGTGTGACGTACATGTCCGCAAGCAGCAGATGCTGTCTGTGGAGGAGACCATCTACCTGGTGGGGGGCTGCATCCTCGACCTTGGACCAAACCAGAGATCCAGCCCCAGTGAGGACGTGCTGACTGTGCAGTCCTACAACATTGCCACCAAAGACTGGCTCTACCTCAGTGAGAACTCATCCAAATCCGGCCTTAACTTGACCTGCACTCTCCACAATGATGGAGTCTATATCTTGAGTAGGAATATTACTCTGTCTTCCAGCTTGGAGCAGCGTCTCTTCTTGAAGTATAACATCTTTACAGACAGTTGGGAGTCACTGGGGCGCTTCCCAGCCTTTGGACAAAACATTCTGATCTGTTCTATGTATTTGCCTGATGGACGAGAAGTGTAACAGCACCAGTGTTTTCTTTTCAGTTCCTTAATCGTTCTTTGATGAAATATTGCTCCCTCTGAATAATTCAATTTTCAGAATGTAATGTGGTTGCATAATGCAGGCATAAAATACTGATTTTGTTCTCTAAAATGGTTTCAGAATCCAGTATGAAGAGAAATGCTTTCATAAACAGTTTTAAGATTTTGATTTGAAAATTTTACTGGTTTGGATTAAAATTTCAGCAGGTATTGTTTGCAATTTAAACATAAAATTATTGTGTAGGCCATTCATACAGGAGTTCCAAAGGCAAAACTGATCAGTCTGGTTTTATTCTTCATCTTAGTAGAGAGTGTAGAACTAAACATAATACATTTTAAAAATGGAAACAATTCAATAAAGTGCATAGTTAGTATAATCAAAACCACAACAGGATTTATTTCTTTCTAAATACAGTTTTTACTCAAGTAATGTTCTGTCAAATGCTCACTGTTTCAAATTGTTTATACTATCCTGTTTTTATCTCTTCCGGCAGCAAGTACGATTCTCAAAGGTGCCAGCAATTGGGGTTCCATCAAGAAGAACTTTTCTGAGTTATTTGTAGTGCAGTGCTTTGCCAGGGACTGGTAAGAATTACCTAGAGGCTACAGTTGCTAATTGGAAAGCAGATACTCCTTTAATGGAAGTTGACAGCATTTCTTGCTACCATTAAGATAGAGGTAAAAGGGCTCTTTATTCAAAGGGTGGAGTTTCCTAATTGTCATAAAGGTTTAAGTTTTAGTTACCTTGTTGTGTTCTGTAGTACCTAAAACTGAGTGTTAAACATCAAATTGTAGTTGGCAACAAGCTGCATGTTGAGAAAACATCCCTTAGCACGGGCAGTGGTGATCCTGCTCCAGGCACATCCTGGTTGTAACACTCCCGTGAGATACCATGGAAGGCCTGGCTCTTGTCAATGACTCCCTGACAACGTTCCCCAGAGCAGGAGCATGGAAATGTTGGCTCTTTCTTGTGTTGCCAGGAGAGGTTGCTTCAGGCTTGCCACCCTGTGTTGTTCCTCTCTCTAAAGGGTGTTGTAAGGTGGGTGCTGTGAGCACTCCCTTGTGGGGATTCTGGAGTGGTTATTCCGGGAGCTTTTCTTGCCTGAGAGAACTGCGGCCATGATTGGCCCCTTTTCTCTTTGTAGCTGACAAGTGCAAAAGCATCTTCTCGAGGTGCCTGCCCAGGTGTGGAATGTGTGTCCTCACAACAAGGAGAGGAAAAGCTTTGGGTCACCATGGGAAGAGCCAGGTTAGACGTGTTCTAAACACATTGCAGGAATGCTGGTTCTGCTCCAGCCTTGTCTCCACATGATGAGATTTAAAGCACCTGAACATGTTCCTAATGTGTGGAGATGTCTTTTTTATTTCTTCATCAGAATTCAGGAGTCTGAATCTTCTTTTGAAGACAGGTGCCTGTTGTACAGAGGAGGAGGAGGTAGCAGTGGTTCCCTCGAGGTTCTTGTAACTGCTTGCTTTTCCATGGTTTTGAATGAAATCAAGTCCTTGCTAAAGGGTAATCACTCTTGAAGTGCCTTGCCAATCACTGCTCACACATTAATCTTGGTGCTTCCAATCACCTGTAGCAACCTAAACAGAAAAACAGGAAGCTTCTCCAGAATGAGGGCATTTATGTTTGAACATTTTTAGGGTGAAAGCAACCACAACACAAGGTATTTTATATGTCTAAGATTTACCTTTTTGGGTAGAACTTTTGCAGCCTGGTGGAGAAAGTCATACCTCAGCCCAGTCTGGTGCCTGCCACTCAGCTCTGTATGACTTTAATTAGCTAAGTCCATGTTGATGTGTTTCTATTTCCTTTGAAAACATTGTGCAGCTGCTGTGTTTTGACAGCAGTATCAGACCACATACTTGCTCTTCTGCAATGGAGCAGTAAGGTGACTTTCATAAAATGCTTCTTTCAGAAGTGTTTCAGAATAAATATAAGCAGGGTTCCATTGCCTGGTGATAAATTATCTCGGTCACATTATGCTACTTGCTTTCCTAAATTTCTTTTCAGTTCCATATTCAGTACCCTACATTCAACTGTGACCAATATTGGTGGAAGGAATCACATCCAAGTTGCAGCATTCTCTTTCCTAGCAAATTAACCAAGAAACCCCATTACTCCTGGGTTTGCAGTGGGGTGTATCAAATCAAGTCCTTTCAAATCCATTCATTTCTTAGTGCAGTCATAATTTTAAAAACTGTGGTATTATCTCCTAGGTGTGATTACTCTTTTTTGGAAGAGACCTTTCCATACTGGGTTATCTTGGTTTCAACTTCCAGTGATCAATTGACCACCTTGAAAACCTGCTCAAATGCAGAAGACAAAGATGTCTCTGACTGTAAATAGTCAGACCCTTTTGCCAGTCCATGGTGTTAATGCCTCCTACACTGACATCTAACAGTACTGCAGTCACAAATCGAAACTGGTGTTTCATTTAGCGGTAGCATTAATTAGTTTAATAATCCAAATGTACTGCATTAATACAGGCTGAAATAAAAATAACTGCTCTTTTTTAAAAAAAATCCTTTACAGGAAAGTATGCAATGTGTGTGGCCCCATACCTCAGGAAAGAAACCAAACACTGTAATGAGTGTCTCATGCCCTGTTAATTTTCTATCAGTTTTATACTTCATATTTTTATATTTTGGGGCAAGGAAAAGTGTCTGAGAGCCACTAACAGAATAATTAAAACACTGCTTTTTAACCAATGGAAATGTTGTTCAGTGATCCAGTGTGCTCTCCTTTCTCTGGTGGTGGGAAGAAAAAGACCCTTAATTGTAGAAGTAGCCAGAGTCCTTGCAGTCTGATCAACTGGAAATTCCTCTGTTGTCCTCAAGTTGCTCCTAACTTACCATGTGGGCTTGGAGAGATCATTCCAGCTCCTGGCATGTTCATCTCCAAAAGTGACACGTCAGTAGGAGTGTTCATCTTGTGGGAGCATAAGGTTTGTCTGGTATGTAGTGTTTGAAAGAGTTCCTGAGCATGTGAAGTACATTTGTCCTCAGTGCTGTAACTGCTTCCTTGGCTATTCAGACTGCTTCAGCAAGTGCTAATTACCTCAATAAGTGCTAAGTACTTCAACCTCTGCTAATTATTTGTATTTTGAACTGATGGCTATTTCCAGCCTGTTTCTTTTCCTTCCTTCTTTCTTTTTTTCTAATTGGTCACCCAACCGTCTGTAGTTAGTCGAAGTTTTCTGGTCTTGGTTGTTCCCAAGTCTGTATCCAAATTCCAAACCGCTGCTTTCCTGCTGTGTCTGGGTTATCCAGTGCTTCTGTATCCACTATTTATCTTCTCTGCCTCATGGACAGATTCCCCTTGATACTGACCAGCAAAAGCTGACTATGATAGAGGATGATCCTGAGTTGAAAGTAAGATCAAGAGCTCCCAAAGTCCTGAGGGAGGAGTAAATGGAAAACTCTGGGAACTCAGTCCCTTCTCATAAAATGCAGAAGCATTTAAGAAGGTTGCTCACATCAAGGCTAAGAAGGAGCATAAAAGTTTCTTCCTTTCCAGGAATGGTTTTTGGTTTTCAATGTGAAATAAGAGTTGTGTGGGGCTTTACTTTAATCTGTCTGGCTGCTTTCCATGGGTTTCCCTTTCTGCCCTGTCGGCTGACCTCTCTTGAGCTTAATATCTGTGTTTCACATTCTTTGAGGATTTTGCCTTTCTACTTCAGTGTCCAACCCATTTTGCTGAAATCATATGGTAGCAGTTTGTTGGTCTTTTCTGTGTTGCTCTCCTTTTCACACTCATCTATGTCTGTCTATCACAAAGTAGTTTGTATTCAGTGTAACCTTTTCATTTAGTCAATTTTGGGTGCTGGGGAGAAAAACCTACAAAGCTACAAATGTTCAGTTTCCTTTCTTCCTCATTTCAGTGAGAAATGATGCTGTGAGGCAGTCAGTTTGTGGGAATTGGTCTGTGTCAGTGACAGGAGAGAGAACAGAGGGCACAGAGTGCAATGACAACATTTAGCACATAACATGCTCGAATCCCCCCACATGCAGAAATTACTCCTCCCTGCCATCCCTGTGAGCTGAGATACTCTGTAAATGATGTTAAACCAGAGACATCCTTGGAATAGCTGTTGGCAAGACCAGTGAATTCATAGGTGTTCATCAAGAGCCCTCCTCAGAGGGCAGAAGCTGTCCGAGTGTGCAGTGCTATTGATTTTGCACTTAGAACAATGACCAAAGGGTGGCTCCCCAGCCCCACAGTAAGGCTTAGGAACTAGAGCTTATGCTCTCAGACAGAAAATTTAAACCTCTTTACTGCCATGCTCGGGCTGTGATTTCTGTCTAACGAAATTTGAGCCTAGTTTAGTGCAGCCTCTGGATTGTGTTTTTTTCTTCCTCAGAAGGAGTTTGGAAAAGGAGTCTGGATTTTGTGAACTGATAGGGGTTCATGTATTCACAGATTTAAAATTACTCCCTCAATTATACATGCTATATGGATTTTTTTTCTAAAAGCAGTGACATTACCAGTAAACACATGCTGTTATGTCCTGTGAATATCAGTATTTTCTAAAGTAAAATTCCATTTCTTTATTGTAATTAGAAGAGTAAAACAAAAATCACTGCGATTACTGTACTTTCCTAGTGGAAGGCAGATTATGGAGCATCCATTTTTGGAGTACCCGGTTATATGATGTGCTGCACATCTTCAACCCGTATATGCTTCAGGAGGTGAGAAAGGCATTCAGTACCTAAGCAAAGATCTGTCCTGTTTGTTGGTACTTAGACCATTATTTAAGATTGAGCAGTGGACACAAACTCTGAATTAACCTTCCCTCACTCCATTTTTCAGTTGAAATTTATGATTATTCACTCAGTTGATTTTCCACTCTCTGATATCTTACAGATGTGTTGAATGGTGTGTCTTGTGATGAGACACCCTTTATCACTAATTTTCAGCATCTTCAAAATGACTTATCCTATAAACGTTTTGCTTTGGTTCTATTTGTCATGCTTTGTAAAATGATTTTGTAGAATTTTGAGTACTTTCCTATACTTAGTACTGACAATATGAGGGATTTCAGCAGTGTAAGGGCAGGGAAGTATCTGTAGCTCTTTAAGGGCCCGACTTAGCTGTGCAAGTTCTGAAATGTAAAAAGTGTCATTACTTCATCTTCTTTGAAACTTAGTCTAATTTACTGTTTACTAATTTGTGTTAATTTATTAATTTCAAGTTTTACACCATTCACTGAGGTTAAAACACTTGCAACTGAACAGCGGTTTGGGCACTGATGCTACAAAGGCTTTGTGTTCATCTTTGGATATTGTTACTACAATTTACTTTTCCTACTGGGGCTGTTATAAACATCTGGTATCCCATTGAATGCATTTTTTACTTGGTTGTAAGGGAAGTTTTGCCCTCTTACAGGTAGGGCTTTGATTTATTATGAAGATCAGAGCTGTGTCATTTGAGAATGTGTATTTTGCAGCTGTAAATTACTGATTGACGATAACTGCAGTGAAGCCTATAGAAACATGATTTTGGGTGGTAGGGGTGGAGATAAAGCTAGGAAGGAGATGCTTAAGGACAGCCACTCTCTAACCTCCAGGCATAAGCAGTTTTCAATTGCAGAATCAGGCAGAAATGGTTTTAAAATAACAACTCCTTTTTCCCTCTTCCCATCTCTTCCACTGCAACTCAAACCCTTTCAGCCACAGTAATTTGTGGCAAGGCACCTGTGCACTTGGAAGAGAACGTTGGTGGTGAGGTAGGAGCGCACTGCTTGTGCAGGTGATCCCTTATCAGAACTGCTGCTTGGCAGGCCAAGAAACCTTCCTGCCGCTTTCCTGGAGGACAGTGATAGCTCTTTAATCACATGTTATCTGCTAACGGGTGTGTGATGATAGGTAAGGCAGGGAGAGGAGTTACAGAAGCACTATTGTGTACATGATAAAAAATGCACAATAGCCTTGTAGAAACGCTTTTTCTTTTTTTTTTTTTTTTCTAATAGGGCCTGATTGAAAGCCTTTTGATGTTAATAAAAAGAACCAGCTTGGAATGAGGCACATGTTTCAGTGAATTAGTTAATTCTGAAAGAACCCAAAGGGATGTTAGATGTACAACTGGCTGATGAAAGAAGAGGCACAGGCTTGGAGAGCCTTGGTACAGTGTGATCTCTGATGGGCTCCACCTGTGGTTTTTGAACTTCACTGTGAAGTCGTCTATCTCTGTTAACACAAGTCTATCAAATATACTGGCTCTGAAAAAATCAGGAGAATTATGTTTTCCTAGGAATATCTAGGGAGAAGATGAACATGTCCACAGCTATGCTGGTGGGAAGTCACTGAGAAAACATTGCTCTCATACTTCTGACTCTGACCAGCAAAGCACTTCTGGGTTTCCTTGTACCAAGAAATGTAGTGAGGTTGAAATATTTTACTTTTATCCTTTTATCCTGTGAGATTTTTAGTTTGTTTGTTTGCTTGCTTGCTTGCACAAGAGCATCTCAAAAAAAAGCCCAAATCAAAACCAAAAAACTCTTGTATCCAGGCACTGGATCCTTTTCTCCCAGGCTGTAATAGCCATAGCCAACAAAATTACCTGAGTATGGTCAGGTGGGACTGACAGCCATCATCAGTATTGTAACGGGTTAGATTTAGTGAACAAGCTGAAACACCAGCTGTAGCTGTGATTCAGGTTTACTAATTTGTTTTTTGAGATATAAATATATAAATTAGGAGGACATGACAAAACAGGCCTAAAAACTTCTAAAAGTATAAAGATAGTTTATTATTACTGGGTAGGATTAACAGAAAAAGAACATTACACTAAGGAAGTAAAAAGGGGAAAAAAAACCCCTATATTCCTTCTTTTGCCAGCTCCCCACCCCTCCCCCCAGGCCCTATAGGGCACACAGACCTCCTCACAGGTTTCTCAGGAGAGAGAACAAGGAGATTAACAAAGATGGAATTTCTGGTCAATATTAGAGTTCTTAAAAAGTCTTTCCAAAACACCAGGAAAA
>VZRO01002598.1:24751-106593 GCA_013397915.1 Daphoenositta chrysoptera
AGAGACAGTTCCGGGCCTCCTGCCAGCTTAAATATGCAAAATCGCAGAAGCGCTATTGGATTAAAAAGCTGTCAATTAATTTCAGCTCCAACCCACGACAAGTACATACAAGTAAAAGTTTTATTGTCAATGTATACAAGTACAAAAGATTTATTTGTACAAAGAGTAGAACTTTGGCTGATATTCCATGCAAGGTGAAACAGCTCCAGGAACATTTTGAGAACAAAACACCTCAGGGTGGTTTCCCTCAATAGGAAAGATAAGGGTGTGTCCCACATAGGGCTTTGAAATCCTTGAGGAAGAGGATAGACTTAAACCCAAATCTCCTGTGCCTTGGCAAATCTCCCAGTAAATGTAATCCTTTCTCTCTTTAGTTTGTATGGGTAACTAGTTTTTGTTATTTGCTTAAGCCAAAAAAAAAAAAAAAACAAAAAAACCAAAACCGAAAGAAAGAAAGAAACAAACAAACAAACCAGAACCAACCAAAAAAAAAAATTGTCAGGCTTTATGTGGGATAATTAAATTGTATTTTTTTCAGAAAATAAAATATTTACCCCAAGATGTCTACACATCAAACATCTAAATAACACACTAAAATCAGGTTGTTCAAGCTTCTCTTTCCTATATATTAATTCCCTTACTTTTTCTTTAAATCTGTTTCAGCTACTGGATCATTGAAATGAACATCGTTCCTGCTGCATCCCCTGAGTATTTGTAAACCAGCTCATGAAGTAGGAGTGTCTGTCTGTCCATCAGCCTGGAATAATTGTACCTGTCTGAGGGGAGCTGGGACAGGCTTTTCTGGCAGGGTGGTTTCACTGGGAGGTTGGTCCCAGTGGGCTGAGCCAGCTGTTCAAGACTGGCTTTAAAGGCTGACTGTCACTTTGAGGAGTGAGAGTTGATCAGTGTGGCCATAATGCCCACAGAACTTCCCCTTTCCAAGGAGCATAACTTAATAGCAACTCTGAAATTGTTCCCTTCTGAATTTTTGTTGATCCATCTGCCCTCCAACACCCTCAAATCAGAGAGATTTTCTTCTGGCCGCTGTGTTGCATAATAAGTTCCACTCTCCCTATGGCCCCTGAAGTCCAAAGTAAACACACAGGAGCATAAACCCGTTCACCCCTTCTGGGCCCAGCGCTTGGCAGCCTCCCCACCCTTCCAGTGATCAATAAAAGTCTGAAAGGAAAAAAACAACAGCAAATACTTCCATCCCACTTGGTATCAGAGACCCCCAAGTCCCTGGCAGCCTGAAAAATCACTCCTTTTCTGCCAGGCTTTCTTTGCCAAAGGCAGACTTTACCTAGGAGCACTTGTCCTTGGCTCCAGGCCCCTCAGTCAGTCGCCATAAATAGCTGGAAATTCAACCTGTCAAGCTGTTCCCTGCCAGTCTAACACCTACTTCCTTCAGGTGCCACAGGGTGGGACATATTAGAAACTCAGCAGCCCATTAATTCTTTCCTGGTTTCTGTGGGAGGTCTTCACAGAAGCTCAAGATTTTCTCCTGAGGCAGAAAATTTGGGATTTGAATTCCACCCTCTGTAGCAAGCATGGATCACATACATTAATGCTAAAATCTGCCAGTCTTTTTGTCAGGAGTAAAATGCATTTCTCCTTTAAAAGTGAATGAAGGTAATGGTCAGGAAAATGTTGTGGTACAATGAAAAAGTGAATTGAGGTGCAGAGTACCTTGTAATTTTAATGTTCTCAGGTAAGTATAGCAATGACAACATAGGAAAAAGGGGCAAAGATATTTTATTATGGTCTGTAATACCTTAAACATCGGGACATTTAATTTCAGGCTCTTCAGAATGGACTCTAATTCAAAAGTTCAGTGCTTAAGTGCTTTCTGAAGGCATCTAGAAGGTCTAGTCCATCACTGAACTGTTTCTGTAAATTTCACTGAGCAGCTTTCTGTATCTTCCCCTTTTGAATGCTTTGCAACTTTGAAAGCACTGTTTGCCCAATGGAACAAATGAAATTGGGTTGGTTTCCCTAAAGCCATGTTATCTGGACAGAAATAATGCCTCACTTCCAGTGTGGAAGTGCAGTTCTTCCAGTTCAAATCTCCACAGCTTTTGTGCAATGCATTCCAGATAAGGAATTGCAAATATCTTTTATTTGTCCTGTCCATTGAAAGCTATTGAGCAGTGATCAGCAAACAGGAATGGTGTGACGCAGGAGAACCACGCAGTGGGGTTTATTTAAGCACAAAGTGTAGCAACAGAGGAAGTGCATGTTCAAAGGAGGAGAGACAGAGAAACAAAAGTACTTGGAAATAAAGGGTCTATATCTGTACACCTAAGTGATAACCTGGGTTTGGATGCACACCACTTTTGTGCAGGTGTCTGTCCACCATCTGCCCACTTTTGTACTTCCTTTAAGCCAGAGTTTTTTTCCTCCAATGCCGAGAGACATCTCATTTTGCACACTTTCATTTCCTCTCCCATCTCCTGTGTTTCCCGTGACTGGGAAATCCCTTGCATGTTGTAGATGATTTTGGGAAGAGGGAGCAGCCTTGCACATCACTCTGTCCATTGCTTTCTGACAGCAGTAGTTGTTAAGGAGTATTTAGGACCCAAAGTTCTTTACTGCACCTTTTACATTATTCACGTAAAACTGTCTTTCTGTTGGAAGTAATGATCTATCAATTTGTGGCTCAGATTTGCAGAACAAATGCCAGTTTTCATGTCATGTTGTGATGCTGATGGAATCCCACAAGGGCCAACGACTGTGAAGATTATTTAGTTGATAGTTTCCTACAAAGACCTGGCAGGGTTTCCTAGGAAGACCTGGTAGAATATTGCATAGTACTTTTTTGAGGATCTCAGAAAAACAGCTTCCCAGGCTTTGCCATCATGGTTTGCCATGGTTTGCAGGTGATCTATATGAAAAAGGAGCCAGTAGAGAACACTCAGAGCAGAAGTCTTAGGCGGAATCCTACTGATTTGCACCAGAGAGTGGATTTTTACAGCAGTAAGATGTGACTGGATGCAGGGGGGAAAGATGTGTAGCCTTTCCTGGAACCCTGACAGGGTTTCACAGTGGGCTTACTCCAGGTGATTTAATCTGTTCTGGGCTAAGTGGGTTGTGTTGCATTCAGAGGTTTTGGGTATGAAGAAATGTTCTTCAGCAGGCTTAGATCAAAATTAATCTCACTCGGTGGAGCTTCACAGCCAGTGAAATTAGGAGTGAAAACTCCCTTTTCTGCATGTGTTTGAACCAGCTGTTTGGCCACGGCACCAGGGTACCTTTTGTGCCAGTCTGTGACACCTTCAGCTGCTCATCTAGTGAGAACCTGCAAGGACCTTGTGGTTCCACTGCTTTTGGTCTGTGTTTGCGTATAAATGAGTCTGTGCACACATTCATCCTGGCCCATTCTCTAAAAATCTTCCTGTCACTGTTACCTCTGCAAAGCTTTTCCTTCAACTTTAAGGGAAGTTTTATCTAAAAGAGATTAATTTCCAGATGGTCCCTCTCACTTGAGATGATTTTGAGTGCCTAATTAAAAATTTAACACTTCCAGCACATAAAACCCACAGAGTTAAAATAATCTTATCATTTGAAACACAAAAACTTATACATTCTCAAGTTTTATATGGATCTACACCCTAGGTAAGATGGATTTAATGACTTCTTAATGACTTACATACTCTGTCCTAAACTTGCAATTCCAAATATGATTTTAACACAAACTCACATTTGTCACATGCTATAAAAGTGTCACACTTTGCATTGTTCAAGAACATTTCCAAAAGTAAACTCATATACCTACGATAAACCCAATGCACTTATTCCACAGCTTTAGTTCACTACTTTTGTGAAGCATACCATGCATTCTGTAAACATTTATCATATAATATAGTTCCTTTAGTAAATATTTAAGTAGCTATCTAACGTATTCTAGCACAGATGCAGACTTCCCCACGATGGGGGGAAGAAAATGTTGCTAGGGGTTGCTGTACTAAATGCTATACATAGTGCACAGCCTGCTTTTGCAACAGCAGTGCATCTGTTATCTAGAATAAATACATGGTTTTGACTCTGAAAAGATTATTTGTATGAAGTAAAAAGCTCCCAGGAGTGGAGGCTTATTATAATTGTGTCTTTTTTCAGCCCTTGATCATGATGGAAATCTCTTTTCTTAGGCTTTTCAGTACTAGTGATAATTCTCTGAGGGGAGAGAGCTGACTAGAAGACACTAGTGGGATTGGAAGGGGTATGATTTCTCAAATCCATGTTCCCAGATTACTGGCACTTTGGGCATTTGTGTTAGCCATGTTGTGAGTGTATCCTGGGTTTAACTTGATGCCTCTTTTCCCTGTCCTATGCCTCCATTTCACCTCATACATGTAAGTCCAAAACTCTTCTTTCCCTCAACTCAGGATTCACATATTGCATGAACCGTTTATTGCTGCACTGTTCAGCCTTCAAATGAAATTCAGAGAAGGTCAGCTCTTATTAGCTGTGGAAGATGGGAGATCGACTTTGCTTTCCCCTCTAGTCAAAATATTCCAGAGCCTTGAGATCCCTTACAAAAATATGGGGGGTTTGCTTGCAGTTTTATCATGATGTCATTATGGGCTTGCAATAACAGTGCTCCAGTAAGACACGATGATGGCACACACACGGTCATACTCTGTTTAACTTTCAGTTTATTCTGCCTTTTGCCTCTAGCACTACTCCTGTGTGATGCTGTGTGATTTGAAAGCATTCCTAACAGGCCAGGAGCAAAGCCCCAGCTCTGGCATCTCTCATGTGCACTGTTCTCTTGCTGGCAGAGCCTCTGTGGTAGGACANTATAAAAGATACACGAGTTATCACTGAGGCAGAAGCCTCTTACACCCCGAAAATGTCGGAGACTTCTCCCCGAGGCTTGGACGCAGGCTTCGCAGCTACTTCCCCAGGGATTGAGTGACAGGATCTCGATGTGTGTGTGCCACTAACCTTCGGATGGTGAGATACATTGAATCCTAAGTTTATACTATTTCTTTGCTAGCTGTAATTGAAAGGTACCAGTATCATGCACTGTATGTCAGTCTACTAGTAGTATTTCTTTTTGTTTTATCCCTGTGTAGTAATAGTCTGTTTTCAGTCTTGTCTGTTAGTTTTCTTGTCTATTAATAAATAATTCATTTCATAATAGACCAAATCAGCCATTATTAAAGAACTTGTGAACAAAGTGGATTTTTGAGGTGCTGGTCACTTCAATACACCTCCTGCCTGCTGCCATAGGCCTGGGCAAAGACAGGAGCTGAACTAACTTCACAAAATCCATTCGTGACAGCCTCTTTAATGTGAAGCTAATCACTTTCTTTTGAACTGTTTATGGCAACAAATTGGATGTGAAATAATAAACATTGGCAGCTCTTTTCAATATTAAAGGTATCCCAGAGCTGGCATGAGGTCCTATCCGTTTCTTGAAGGCAGACTTTTCTTTGTAACCTTTTAAAGCATTTTGTGTGGCAATGAGAATATTGAGAAATGCTCCTGGCATCTTCCAGGACTCCCAGGCTCTTTTATGCATTAAAGGCTATGAGAAGCTTTGCTTTATGGTTTTTCAAATCTAGAAAAACTTTCAAAAAAAAAAAAGAAAAGATAAAAATGCCACCACTTTGACTAATAATTTGATGTCTGATTAACTGGGGCAACACAGGAAAGGCATCTTCATTTTCTTGCTTCAATTTTAGATGTGATTATTCTTCTCCATTTCCTTTCCCAATGGTTACAGAAATTTGCTCTTGACCTACCCCCACACAAGCCCACTCTGATATAGTATGAAGAGCACTATCAATGCCTAATGAATATAAGTTTTAAATAGTTGGTGTTATTATTTTGAAGTAAAAATTTGGACTTTAAAACAGCTCCAAGGGCTTGCCTACCCTAGAAAGCTCTGTGGTGCTTAAACGGCCAGAGAATGTGGTTAATTCCAGGTTATTTCTTCCTTTTGCCTCCTAGCTCACATTTTCACAGTTTCCTCTTGAAAACAATAATTAAAGTGTGTTGTAGTGAAGCTGTGATGTTGTTTGGCAGAATTTTACTTTTGGTGTGCAAGCAAACCTTTTAAAGCAGGCAAATACTGTTTCACAGGGGGATTGAGTTGGCTGAAGGTTATGTTAAATATCAATTTGGAAGTGTGCCCCAAATTCTGATCTCTTCCTTACTTCTTGGGAGACACTTTTTTTTTCCTCATTATCATTTTTAACACATTTCAAATCATTCCCAAATCCAGGTAATACAAGAGCATTTATGATAACTGCACAAACAGTACATCCTGCAATGACTGATTTAAGATTTTAACCTTGAGGTATGAAGTGCTTTAGTGAGATTCTGTTCAGATATGGATGTAAGGATAGACTACATTTTCATGGAAGCACAGGTTCCTTTCTATTTTGCAGCTTCCTTGTCACTGGGACAGTGGCATACACAGAAAAAGATTGATGGGCAGATGAAAACAATGAAGAACAGTGAACAAAAGTGAAAGGTTTCCCCAGCCAGCCTGTGGTGACCGGCAGGGTGTTGTGCTCTAGTTGTGCCATGGATTTACCATGAGTAGCTGCTGACCAAACCACAGCAGCATTGAGACATGACTCATGCCATGAGTGGCTTTTATGGGAGCCCTGTAGTTTCCACAACGGCTCTGGCTGTCCCACACAGCAAGAGGGGTGATGTATGGCAAGAGGACTAACATGGAGAGGCAGAATTACCAGTTCCTGGATCTCTAAGGATTTCCAATTATAATTGGGGTTGTGAGAAGCGAGGTGGCTTGTGCTCCGTGATCCTGCCACAGAGAGGAAGAGCAGGACGATGCAAAAGGAGCTTTGTGGGCTGAGATTACTCTTTCTGTGTTGTGGGAAGCAATAGCTGTAAACAAGATTTTGCTGTAGCAATTGCATGGCTGCTTCCAAGCCATCCCTGAGCACAGCCTGTGGTCCAACAGGGTCAAGATGCTGGTGGCAATCCTGGCCTGTGGCACTCAGCAGTGCACTGCAGTGCACCGTGCAACTCGGTTATGCCCAAAAATCTCTTACGTAGCCAGGCTATAAACCCATCCAGAGAATCTAAACAGTGACTGCCAAGAAAAGGCACCATGTGAAGGGGCTGCTGATTGAAACGGTGACTATTTTGTCTGAGGTTGTAGTTCTCTGAGATAAAGTCTGGCAGCAAAACTGCCTTGAAGATTTTCCTTTGTCTCTTTTTCCACTTTACCACTCTTCTATACCCATTCTGTGGTGTCCTGATCCCCTCAGTTGTGTGTCATTCATGCAGCCACACCTGGCAGCTGGAGTGCAGGCTTTTTTAATGCTCTGCAGGTACAAAACCCCACAATAATGACATAAGACAGGTGGCATTTGCTCATGGCCCCCCCATTCAGTACCTAATGGGAGCCTACAAGAAAATCAGAGAGGAACTTTTTGTAAGGACATGTAGTGATGGGACAAAGAATAATTCCATTAAACTGAAAGAGATTTAGAAGTTTAGATTAGGTATTGGGAGGAAATTCTTTATCATAAGGGTGGTGAGGCCCTGGCACAGGTTGCCCAAAGAAGCTGTGGCTGCCCCATCCCTGGCAGTGTTCCAGGCCAGGTTGGATGGGGCTCTGAGCAACCTGGGTTAGTGGAAGGTGTCCCTGCCCATGGCAGGGGATGGAACTGGATGATCTGTAATGGTCTCTTCTGACCCAAGCCATTTTGTGATACCCACACATTTGGAGATCGTTGCCCTACCTTGCATCTGCTCCTGCTCCACGTCTCAGGATCCCTCCAGTCTCCTGGCAAACCTTCTGCTGGCAAACCCTTTCTGTTTCTCACCCCACGCAGCAGAAGCAGGATGTGTTTGAGGGCTGGCATCCAGATTCCCAAACTGCTTCAGTGTGGGTTCCAGCCCCAGAAGAGCCAGTGTGAGGGGTGAGGACGGATGGGTTGTGAGTTGGGTTTTGAGGGTACCATGGACTGACCCAGGTAAAACTTCAGTATTTCCACAGTGAGAGTCCTGCTTTGTCCCACTGGCTTGAGTGGGGCAGCTCCCATGGGCAGCACTGGGGCAGGTGAGGGTCCAGCTCCATATGCCACCCACTGCTCAATTCAATTGCCTGCTTCACAGCGTCCTGTTTTTCTCACTCCAGCTTTCCACCTCCAGTTTTATGCTTTCTCTGAAGGCAGCACCGCAGTCTGCCCCACACATTTCCAGGTTTATTCCTGGTTTCTGTTGGTCTCACCAAGTAGGAAAGTATGAATTTGCAACCTTGTGGTTATTTTTATATAAGAATGTCTTAATAGATGGTGGATGTTTGAGTCTAGCTTTCGATGTTTTTCAAACGGTGTTTGTATTCTGATTTTTAATTTGCCTCTGAGCAAGACTGTCTACAAACACTGGCCCAAATCTGCCTATCTTGGACCTGGAAGGGGTCCCTGGAGAAAGTATTTCAAGTCATTTATTCAGCACTGGCTGCTTTTACATTTGGCTTGAAGTCTGACAACTTTCCACCAGACCTGCAGCATAGTAAAGCACATCCTCTCTGTGACAGCAGGAGAGCCAAGGAACTAGCAGGTTGCAGGAGTGAATGCTATAAAACAGATGTTATTAGTGGGCTGCACCAAGGGTGGGAGGCTGAGTACAGTAGCCCTATTACAGCCTCCAAGGTGGGCCACGAGATTGCTGTCTTATGAGCAAGCTGTGCCTGCAGTATTTGGCTCAGCATTGCATCCTGAAAATTCCAGTGCTGAGAAGCACTTTTGCGCTGTGAGTAAACTGTAAGCTAGATTTGAAAGGAAAGATTTTGATTAAAATCAGCATTTCAGAGCCTTCAGCTGGCAGCTGGTGTGGTGTTAAGGATGGACATCGTTGGAGACTCCTGTGTAAAGAGGCCCCATGTCTGAGTGTTTAGAACCAGATTCCATCCAGTTGTGATGGTGGTTTTTAACAGTCAGAGGAAAAAAAATATTGCTGTATATTTACACATAGGGACAGATTCTGCTCCCCTTAAAACCCATGGCAGAGTTCCTGTTGATTTCCATGGGTGCCTGCCTCAAAATGTTTGAACAGTAAATATACTCTTCTGGGTGGGAAATCAGGATAGAAATCCCTCTCACAGCCTGCTCCCAGCACTGCAAATATCAGGGTTTTTCAGCACTAGGCTCAGAAACGCTACTTCTAATTTTAAAATCCTTTTAAACTTTAACAACCAGATGTGGCCATACTTCACAGCTGTCAATCAGAATCAACAGCCAGCATTATATTAGTCTATATTTCTTCTATTCCCCCTGTATGTAGAATTATTTCATTGACATGAACATCAAATAAATCAGAGTAATTGAGAAATGTAGTATCAGGTACAAGCATTTGCTCCCTGAATGCTTTTAATAATAAATCTTTTTAATAATATAGCTTTAGTTCCATTGACACTAGATGAGCTGATCTGCTATGGTATTGAGATTTTATTGCTATTGCTTATGCTATATATGCATTTCTCAAAGAGTGTGCATGGCTTTGGGCATGTATTTTTTGCCTTTCTCTCCATCTCTATCTTGATTGAAAGCTTTAGAAGTTCAAAGTCATTGGAGATTTTTAGGGACACAGCATACAAAATTTATCAAAAACTACTTATATAAAAAAATCCCTATCTTCTTCCCAGAAATCTGAGACAAAAGCCTTTCTTCAACATCTTTGAAAGCTCCTTTAATGCAGAGCATTCCTTCATAAAACAGCCGGCTTAAAAACCTGTATTAAACCTTTATTAAACCTGTAATCTATATATAGATTTCTGTTTCCAGTAGTTTTCAGAGTCAACTCGAATTATGCAGAGCCAAAACTTCTGGCAAATTGCTGTCAACCTGTATCAACATTTGCATAAACAACACTTGTATCAGTAGATGGAGGGTCAACATCCTGGCTTTGGAAATTGTGCTTCGATGGGCTGTTCACTGTCCTGACCACTAAAGGCTGCTCCTCTCCACCACTCACTGCTTCCCAAGGACACAACTGCACGATGGAGAACCTGCATATCCTAAAATTCTGGGTCTGAATAAGCTGTAGATTCCACCTCTGTTCTGAAATAGGCAGTAAGAGGCCACAACAGCTGTCCAGAAAGGAAGGAGGAATAGATGAGCAACATCTCTTGATTACCATGGTAATCAGAGAAAAAAAAAAGAAAGGAAAAGGGAGAGAGAGAAGAATAAAGAAGACATTAAAAGAGATTTAAAAAGCAGAGAAATTAAAGGAAAATATAAAAAGCAAGTAACCAGTTCAGTTGACATATCTATGCTTTTAACACCACTCAGGTAGCTTAAGCCGCACACAGCTGATGGTAAATGGCACCACCCTGGAAAGGTTAACCTTGGAAATAGTTTTCAAAATGCTCCTCACTCCTTTTTCTTTTGTGCTAATGGAATATAAAACAAAGTTTAATGCCTTTGTGAGCATTCTTAAGTAGCCCATGCCTATTACTTAGAGAGTAAAAAAACCCTCATCATCAGTTTCTCTGCAATTCTTGTGGTTTTTTCAGTGAAATGGTGATGTAAAGAAAGAACTCACCTACTTTTCAGTTCACAAGCAATGACCTGCTAAACATGCTCTTTGTGTCAGAGATGGCTCTTTTCACAATCCCACTCCGAGAGCAGCATCTTCAAATGTTTCTCAATCATTTGCAGAGTCACACTCAAATTTTCTTCCATCAGTAACTGCATGCAGTCAGTAAAAATAAGAAGATAACCTAGAAGGAAGAAAAGCTCACATTTAATTCCTTACTTTGGCACAAATTACTCACTAGTCAGAGATTTTGAATCTCTTCACCTTTCTAAGGTAAATAAATTGAGTACCACGCGTCTTAATATGTATGGGGCTTTCATATAAGATGTTAAAAACTGCATTGTGTAGACAATAGATACATTGATGAGGGACCAGGCTGGGAATTGGCTGAGCTGGGTTCTCTCTGTGAGTGGCTTTGTGGGGTTAAGGAAATAGCTGAGCTGGGAGTCCCCATTTGTGACAGCCCCTGTCCCAGTAAATACTTGAGGGTGGAGAGGTGAAATCACCACACAGGGAGGGTGCCCATGGCTGGGAGACCTCCTGTGTCACTGTACATGGAAAGACAGGACTTTGAGGGATTGTTTGGTTGCTTGTTTTTACCCTGAACCCTCCTTTCCTCTGCTGTGCAGTGTCTGGGGGTGTTGAAAATACACTGTTTTTTAGTGGTGTGCTGGACCAGTGTCCTAGTGTCCTTTTTACTCTGGGTGGTGGCAGCTTGGTGTGAAAACATTTGAGCTGGCAATCAGAATACCAGTATGGAGCAGCCTGCTGCTGTTTTGTTACTGGCTGGCAATTTGATAGCTAAAAAATAGAAAAGGTATGTGTTAAGCTACACAAATAGGGTTAGTTGTGATACTGAAAATGTGACCCTGTTTTAGGTCTGCCTGAAATGTTTTACCTTTGACTTCTTTTTCTCAAATCCTGCTTTTTTTTAAAAAAAAAGTGAAAAATACAACTTTGAAATTTTTCAACCAGCATCAGTGCAACACATTTCAGCGTTCCTACATTTTAATATTTTTTAGTCAAAAGTGATTGTGAAATTCAGCAGAACTTCATGAATGGTTTTAGCTTCCCAGAACTAGTTCTGTGGATAAGCTACTTGCCAAACAAGCAAAGAAATCAATTGACTTGGTTCTATTCATAAACAAAAACTTTAAGAATTCACCATTGTTTCACAAAGATGATTTTGCAGACTTGTCTCTTACGGAATAAATTGGATTAATTTTTCATCTTGTAGTGTGTCTGTCCAAAATAACAGCCCCAGGAACAGTGGCTGTTTCCCATAGTTTGGTATTTGTTTTCAGCTGTGACAGTGTCATGTTGTGCTGTTTGTTGTCTGTGTTGATGGGGACATTTTCCATGCTTCTGGATTGTCCTGAGTGAGTGAGAGGGCTTCAGGCTTGTGTAACGTAGGTGCAGGCTTTTATTCCTTGTGTTTCTTTCTCAAACATTTAACTTCCCTGGCTGTGCCCACAAAATGGCCACAGTGCTGCAAGGTCACCAGGGAACACTAAAATAACTCTCCTAGGGAAAGGCAATTGGATCAATACTATGGATTAGAATATATTTGTGCTTGACTAATTTTCCAATATCTTAATTAACACTGTTTTTGATAACATGGCTTTTAATAGCTTTTATAACCACAAATGTAGCAAGGAATGAAGCAAATAGGTCATTAATTCCTTAAAAGTACAATTTAATGCAATGCTTCATGACAGGAAGTTAACAGGATAATAAAATCTTTACTGTTTTAAGCCACACTTAATATTTTTATGGCACAGTTGGCTTGACAAAATACTCTTTGTGAGTCATCACTTCAAAGCAAGGTCCTGGGGACCAATTAAAATTGTGTCTGTGAACCCCCATGCATAACTGCATGTAAGCGTGAGGTATTTCAAAATATCTCTTTCAAGAAACAGGATTTGTAGCAAGAAGAAGTAATAGGGACCTTTTGCTTCAAACCTTTTAATTTAATATGCCCATGTGTGGAGATGCCCTTGGGTAATGAGAAATCGATTTTCATTCTTTGCATGGATCCTACAGTAATTTGCACTGTCAAAATAGTCCACGGAATTTGTCTCCCAAAAATTATATCCTTGACAGAAAAAAAATAACAAGATAGACTGTCCTTTATTTCAAGCTTTATTTTGAAAGAGACCAAAAGGCCCCTATTATGGCTGATTGAAAAGGGAAAAACATGAAAGTAATTGTCTTGCAAACAGTTTGGAATTTCTGGGCCAGTGGAACTGAGTGGATTAAGGACAAAGAGTGTATCCTAGAATTTTCTGTTCTAGTTTAGTCTATGCCAGTGACCTGCTGTTTGACCAGGCAAGGTGTTTAACCTTCCTCTGGTTGGTTTCCACTTGGAATGAATTGGAAATAGGTGTTGTTCTGCTGTTGCTGATACTGTCACATACCTGTGGATGTTCCCATCTGAATGGCAAGTGAGCATTTTTGTGTGAATTGTACAGATTTCTGGAAAATCAGCTCGGGTGAAATCTCTTTCTAAGGAACATGATGGCTTTCATACAGAAACAAGTGCCATCTTTGTTGTTGTTGTTGCATTTCAAGGATTATCTGGATAGGATATCTTTAATTACTCTACAAATAATGACCCTGCAATGATAACCTGTTGATGGAGGAATGGGAAAACAAATTAATTATTTTCATGTAAGTAGAGAATAAATATCAGATGAGCTGTGTTTTTGACAGAGACCATGTGTTCTGTTTGTGGAAAAATCGGTCCCTGCTATAGTTGGATTTAATGTCTTCATTGTGCTTATTCTGCAAAAGATAATTCATGCTTCACAAGCTTACAATAAAATATTGATTGTTATTATAACAAATATTGCTGGCAGACAAAAATGGGGGGGGTCACCAGGCAGAAAGTGATGTAATGAATCAGAAGTGAGAACTAGATCTGTGTTTCCTGGCTTTTAGCTTGCAGCTGTGTTTGCAGGACTGTAATATCTCAAGTACTGTGGTTTCTTTTAAGAAAATGCTACACTACCAGAGAAAAACCCCAAGCAATAAAATACTGAATTGTTTCAATATCCATCCACTTCCCCCCATCAGATAATAATTTCTCAGGCACTGACATCTCTTCCTTTTTCTTTCAGATTTTCCTTGGATTTTGATTGTGCAATTTGTTTGTGGGCTGGATTGGTGAATCTGAACTGACTTACTGCTGTAACAGATCATTGCATTTTTATGTGTTTGGATCCTGACAAGTTCAGAAGAAAAGTCCTGTGGAGAAGGAATAGAGGTGCAAAGAAAAGGTACTGGCATGAGTGGTATAAATTTGGGATGTAGATGCACATGAAAAAGTTCACATGAGAATATTTAGATTTCTGTTTTCTGCCTGGGAAGCATTTTTGCAAGAGTGTTTCTGTGAACAACTAACTGCTTTTTTCATCACCTTCTCCTCCTCACATTTCCTAATTATCTATCACTTCCATCTCTTATCCTGCATCTGCATTTAGTGCCCTAGGAACATCCTGGGAGCTTGAGAGTGTTCAGCTTTGGTAATTGTTTAGCAATGGCTCATGTGCAGATTTCTGGATCCAGGGAGGTTCAACCCGTGGGAAAGTTTCAAGTCCCATCTTAGGACTAAGTTCCAAGTATTGTTAAATGGTTGAGGTTAGAAATAGTGGGAAAAGAGTAAATAGAAGCAGAGCTGCAAGTCAAACCTGTACACCCTTTCTCTTCCATCTCCCCACAGCCTCATGCACTGTTGCTGCATGAGTCAGTCTGTTCTTCCCACTGCAAGCCCTCTGTAAGCGGGCTAGTGGATCCATAAAAAACTAACAGAAATGAGAGAGAGAGAAAAAAAAAACAACCAACCCAACCAACTCTTGATCTTCAGGCTCCGAGACTTTGACTGAGGGCCAAGTGTTTCAGACAGCAGCTCTTTCATAGCGGGAGAGCCCACACTGGATCTGCTGGGTGCTCGGTGTGACCGCAGAGCGCTCGGCACATGTCAACACAACTGATAACCCAGTTGTACCTCCCAGACCCCCATCCAGCACAGCCCTGGCAGGCTCTCAGCCCCAATTAACATGCTGCCTTGCTGTGACTGGGAGGTTAAAGCCACAGCTTTTTTTACTGCACAATTAACGGGTAAATATGACTTAATCATAACTTAAACATTCAGCATTTACGAGAAAATTTCAAAATCCTTTTAGAAGCTCTTTTGACCTCAAGCCTCCAAGTAGACCTCTTGTAATGTGGAATTAACCACCTGTTCCACCAAGGGACATCAGGGTTCTCTGTGACACCATAGCTTTCCATCCCTGAACCAATTAAAACCAACATCAACTTAGGAGACATTTGTGTGTGTGGGTCCCATCCCGGTATCAGGGTTCTTCTGTGCTAAATCAGCATCCGATGGCATTTGAGCACTGGCTTCAATGAGAATCCCCAACTATCAGTCTATCTCTCTATTGTTCTTGGATCTCAGTAACTCTGTCATGGCCCACAGTGACCCCTCAGCTTTGATTGAAGTACAGCAGCTTGATCCTGGTCCTGCAGAGACCTAGAAATGTGCTTAACTTCACATTTTGTGGCCTTGTTACCTTTAACAAACTAACCACTCACACAGTTCAGCATCCACGTACTGCGTGTTTATCGTGTTTGGACATTTAGATGATAGCTAGCTTGCTCAGTTTCAGTTTCAAAGGACTGTAGGAAACCCACCAATATAAAGTGACTTCAGCAGATTTCTTTTTGCTCAGGAGAACTGGTGCTTCCACATTCAGTTTATGGCTTGTCTCACATCCATAAGGATGTAATCCCTTCAGATAGACTGGATATTATACCAGAGGTGGAGACTCTCTGTAGAACCACCACAGTACAAGGGGACTGTGTTTTAGGATAGAATCGTAGAATCATGGAATCATTTAGGTTGGAAAAGACGCTTAGCATCATCTACCCACTAAACCATGTTCAGTGCTAAACCATGTCCCCAAGTGCCACATTTGGTGTTTTGAAGTCTTCCAGGGAGGGTGATTCCACCACCTCCCTGGGCAGCCTGTTGAATGTTTGACCACCTGTTCAGTGAAGAAACGTTTCCCAATATCCAACCTGAAACTCCTCTGGCACAGCCTGAGGCCATTTCCTCTCATCCTGTCCCTTGTTCCCTGGGAGCAGAGCCAGACATCCCCTGCCTGCCCCCTTCTGTCAGGGAGTTGTGGAGAGCCAGAAGGTCCCCCCTGAGCCTCCTTTTCTCCAGGCTGAGTCCCCCCAGCTGCTCTTCATCCAATTTGTGCTCCAGCCCCTTCCCCAGCTCTGTTCCCTTCTCTGGACACGCTCCAGCCCCTCAATGTCCATCTTGTAGTGACAGACCCAGAGCTGGGCATATGGCCCACCAGCTGCACCTGCTCCAGGATGGATTATCCCCGTGCTTAGAGTCAGGCACGCATTCCTTATCTCCAGAATAAAGTGATTTACACATCACCAGCTGTCCAGGCATTTTGATAACACCCCACTACAGCCATCTCACCAGGACATGTGTCCCTAGAAAGGATGGGAGGGGGAAAAAGCTTTCCCCTGCCAAAAGCAGAGTGACATCTTGTAGCTAAGTGCTACCTACTGAAATGAATCGATTGTCAATATTGTGCAGATTACCACGAGGCAGTTGTCCACCCTGAAAAACAGTGTCCCTCTTCCATCTGAGCTCCTGATCCTCCAATGCATTCATTGCTTCCAGCACACTGTTCGTGCCATGGCAGTGAGTGCTGAGCTGGCAGTTTTACCTCTCCCACCCCTGGTTCAGGCTGCCATGTGGAGAATCTGTGGCAGGGAAGGAGGTGAAGTAAAGAAGTAGCTGATATCAACTGAAGTTAATCAATAAAGGATTTTAAACCCTCATTTAGATATATTGATACTGTATTTTACAATCTGTAAGCGGTAATACAGAATGAAACTGATCAAGAGAAAAAAATTGTTTATAATTTGTTGGGGGAAGATGTCGTTTGATAAAATTCTTGGTGCTGTTGCTAATATACAATTTTTTATTAGTCTTATGTATTTCTCCTGGATACCAAAAATGCCACATCTTCTACCAAGTAAGACTTATGTGAGGACATGAGACAAGAAAGTTGAATGAATAGGAGCTGGTGCTTCCAGTGCAGACTGAGGGGAGACAGCAGAGTACAGTGATTGTGAGCTGTCAGGAGGCTGAGCAGCTGAGATGGGAAGAGTTGAGCCCTGTATTTCTTACCCTGCATTCCTTCCCCTCCCTGATGTGTCTCCCAACCCTTTAAGAGGCGTTTCCTCTTCCAATGCAGCCCATGCTACAAGCTGGTATAGAGTGGGAGGAACTGCTAAATAAAGGAAGCTTTGTGGATCTGGAACTAGCCAGGACACTGGCAAAATTCCTGTGCCCTCCTACTCACTGCTCCTGCAGCTGCCTGTGACATTTGCCACCTGTCGGGGTGTGCTGTGACTTTGGGGTAACCATTGTGCTCTGCACTGCTCTGGATCTGCTTTCAGATTGTCCTGGGAGGTTGCCTTGCAGGGGTGACAATGAATGAATGAAGAATTAGAAGTTTAATCTTCTATCCCAGCCCTGCCACTGACTTGCCTGAACTCAGAAGGAGACCAGTTCCTCTGACTTCCATGCTCCTCAGCTTTCCTGCCTGGACAATAGTGCTTATCAAGAAAACATGAATGACATGAAATATTCCTTGTGTTTGGAGAAAGCTTTTCAAGTTTCTTGGATTTTCTGTCCCATTGGAAGTGTCAAGTAGTTCTAATGTAGGAGAGTATAGTGGTTTTTTGCTTCCTCTGACTGTGTTATTCCTTTCTTGGCTTTGGGAGTCATATGCACATCCTCCTGTGTGTCTGTGCCAGCGCCGAGCGCTGCATGTGCCAAGCCAGGCTATAGTGTCTGTACTCACTAGGTACAGCCTACATACCACCCTTGTGAGTAAGGATGGCAGCAAAGGAAGAGGGGAGGGAGGGGAGTATCTGTGTTTCTGTGGATAAGATCATGTATTTGTACAAAGTGTGTGTCTGTGGGCTTCTGAGACTGAAGGGAGTCTGTGGTTCAGACAGTCTGCCTGTTTTTTTCTCTCTCTCTTTTTTTTTTCTCTGAAGGCAGCAAAATATGTTGATATCGATTTTTTTTAAGGAGCTTTTTGTGTTTTGAGTTAACACATTTCCCTCACATCAGACCTTGCCAAATATCATTTGCTTACTGGTTCTGTGAAGGCAGGTTGAAGGCAGCACCATTCCCAGTTGTTTGCTTCCAAACTGCTCAGAGACAAACTGTAATAAGACTCCTGGTTAAAAACAACAGAATATCAGTGTGAGCAGAAAAGTGGAGAAACAATGCCTGTGCTTCATGTGTGCTTAAATATTTAGCTGAACTTGTGCCAAGGCTGTGAGTTTAGAGAGCAGAAACACTGCCACTGATGTGCTCTGTGACCCAGTAACTTCAGCTGTGAATTATGTCCAGGGTGGTATGTTTGTTCAGTATTCTCACTGGTGAAATGAGGTTTTAATCAGATGAGAGAAAAAGAGGAGCTTCACACAAACTAATCTGCAAGGGAGTACAGGACTTTCATTCATGAGAATAATGTTTGTGATTTTTTTCTCCCAGAAATGAAATGCCTGCAGTAAGAAAGCACAATACAAAGGAAGTGAACTCTTCCTGACTGCTGGAGTT
Organism: Daphoenositta chrysoptera; assembly: GCA_013397915.1. Lineage (NCBI taxonomy): Eukaryota > Metazoa > Chordata > Aves > Passeriformes > Daphoenositta > Daphoenositta chrysoptera. The sequence goes on from VZRO01002598.1 coordinate 42,948, forward strand.
CGCAAGTAATTACCTCTTTTCTCTTTTTTCTCCCTTTTTGTTGTTGTTGTTGTTGTTGTTACCAGCTAGCAAGATTTCTCTGTGGAAATAAGCTATTTTGTCTATGGATAGATCATTCATCAGAGGGATTGAAATACATTCTTCATAAGCATGCTGAACATACCCAGCCATTAATAACATTCTTAGTGGCGAATAAAACAAAGGATATTACACATTGCCAGCAGGGAAATTGATTTATCTTGCTTTGGTTGTTGTCTGTGTTATGAAATGTCACACATGTTCGAAGTGTTTTGCATAGTTAGTGTCCCGTGTTTTTTACCATATCAAAATCTCTTCTGAACTCTGTTTTGGCATCTTTTTCTTGACCTCATGACAGCAAGGAAACACTACTGTCCATGAGGCATTTTTAGCCAATTAACATATATACTTTTTATACGTATAGGTGTATACATACATATAAGTATATATATAGTTATGCATGTGTTTAGGTATTTTGATTAATTAGACACAAAAATTGACTTGCTTCCCCTCAGAGGACCACACTGAAATATGCACACACTGATTTTGTGTGCAATCTTGAAGGCTGAGTTCCTGACACAGGGGAAGAATTGCTGCTTCTGAGCATGGCCTGTCAAAGAACTTGCAGTACTGGAATTTATGATTTCCCCTCAGAATCACTGGCAATTAAAACTGCCTTTATGGACCTACAAGACAACTGGTGCAACCAAAGCACAGCTGCTACAAGTGGAGTTCAGCTTCTCTGTGTCCACAAGGCTGGTTGCCACAATCTCAAGTGGAATTAACTCAGAGTGGTCAAACCCAATGTGCAGCCCATGATATACCCATAGAAACAGGGTATGAAGCATATTATGCTAATAGACACTTTTAAAACTTATTTTTAGAGCTGTGTGAACGTATCCAATGAGCACCGTTAGGCTGAAGGTGATGATGCCACTCCAACTATTTATAAATCTTCCCACTACTTCTTGAAAGACAGAAAGTACTTGCATAGCATCCTTTTAAATTGAGATTTAAAAGACTTTAGAGACTCAATTTGTCAATGTCCAGATTTGGCTTGAGGTTTTTTATGTTTGTTTGTTGTTGGAGTTTTTCCTAAACTTCTTGTGAATAAACAGAAGCAAAATTTGGAAATTTCTTACTGTGGCTGATTTTGAGTTCATTGAGCAGAAAATATCTGATCAGAACATACATGGAAATATTTTTGTGTGGCATTTTAGTTTTCAGTGCTAACGTAAATAAACTGTTTAACTGATTTTGTATAAACTTTCCAAAAAAAATCTCAAGCACGGAAAATTTCGGCCCAAAATGGAGTTTATTTGAGAAAATTATAAGCAACAGAAAAAGAGGGTTAGAATGGAAATCTGAACTCCTCATTAACTAGAGTTAAGCGCCAACTTAAATGCCAGGGGTTTTTTTCTGTTAATATTTGGTTTAAGGTTACATACAGATTTGGAAGAGCATATCTCTTTTTAACCCCTTTTGTACTGCTGTCACTGACTTGGTTTTGTTCCCAAGTGGTGGCTTGGGTTCAGGACTCCATAGCTGCCTCCACCACAGCAGCAGACACGGGGCTGAACTTTTTCTTTCAGATCATTGCTCTTCACACAGCCTTGAATTGCAGACAAACTCCTCTCCCTAACCTGGGCCAGCTCTAAACACTCAGTGGCACGAGGCAGTGGGGAGCACTAGCCCAAGGTGGGCCCGAGGCTGTCACATAATGGTTTCCATGACAGGTGTGGGGCAGGGGGTCTGGTTCACATAGCAAGAAGGGGTGCACGAGCCTCCGTGAGACACCAGGCAGCTGAAACACCCCTGTGCTCTGTTCCCAGTCCTCAGCTGGGGTAGAAACCCTGCCCAGCTTCATCCCCAAAGGCCATGGCAAGCAAAGCTTTGAGCATGTCATGCTTTTCATCTGGAAATCTCAGTGCCTTTAGGAGACTGAGGAGATGGATGTTATGTAACTGGCTTTGCTCTTGGTCTAGCTAAATATGGAGTTTGCTGTGGTCTAAGGATAGGACCTGCATCTAACTCCTTAGCAAGTAGCTAACTCCATTCCTGGCTCTGCAGCAAATTCCCTGTGTAACCTCTGGCAAACTTTCTCTTCCTTTGCTCCTTCCTTTGGAAAATTCCTCTGAATTCAGGGGGGCATTTTGTTGAGGGAAGGCAGGATGAGGAGTCGCTTTACCAGATTTGGAGTCTCTTTTGCTTTTCAAAGTTTAGCCAATTCAGTTCTGAGACCAACAGTAAATGTCTCCTATGCACTTCTTAAGAGAATTTTCTCTTTTTCCAGCGATGTAAATTTTATTTCTGTTTTTTGCTTCCTACTTCTAAAAACCTCCCTGGTCTTTGTTCCCATTTTTTTTTCAGTCCAAAGATCTTTATTAGATATACAGAAGGGATCCAAGTATGTATGAAAAGCAATTATAAGAACTTTTAATTTAAAAATTGCCTATTGCAAGCATTCAGAAAGCATTCAAGTGGTCAGTGATATTGCACTGAGGGTGGGAGTGCCCAGGTCTCTTAAGTTATGAAAATTATTAAGTTTTCTATAACTGTGAGGAAGCCACTGTCAATCCATACACCCGAAGGGCAGGTCTAGAACTCTGGCACTGCTGCTCCAAAATAGAGATCACTGACACTTGAAAGAAGACAACTGAAAGAAGACTTCCATCAAAAGTGTTTCTTTCTGTCAAGCACCGTCAGGCTGCAAACCTTGCATGCACACCAAGTGTCAAGGAACCTGACACTGAGGCCATGGTCAGGCAGCCTGATTCCCACAGTGCCAGCTCGCAGTTTTTTCTACCAGCTATTTTCCTGAATCTCCGTTATTAGTGTTCTTCAGAGAACTCTAAGAGCCTTCAGAGATGCTTGGCTTTCTCCACTGAGGAAACACAGGGACTGAAGTGTTCAATTTTGAGCTCCTCTCTATCAGAAAGACATTGAGGTGCTAGAGCATGTCCAGAGAAGGGAACTGAGCTTGGGAAGGAACATGAGTCTTATGACCTGAGACAGCTGGGGTTGTTTAGCCTGGAGAAAAGGAGGCTCGGGGGGAAACTTCTGTCTCTCCACAACTCCCTGACAGAAGGGTGCAGCTGGGAGTGGGGGGCAGGGGGGGTCTGTTCCCAGGGAACAAGGGACAGGATGAGAGGAAATGGCTTCAAGTTGCACCAGGGGAGGTTTAGGTTGGATATTAGGAAAAAATTCTTCACAGAAAAGGTTGTCAAGCATTGGAACAGGTTGCCCAAGAATGCAGTTGGGTCACCATCCCTGGAGGGATTTAAATGACATGTAAATGTGGCACCTGGGGACATGGTTTAGTGGTGAACGAAGTGGTATTAGGTTAACAGCTGGACTTGTTCTTATGAGTCTTCTCTAACATAAATAATCCTGATTCTGTGACCTCCTGAATGTGGTCCTCAGGGTCTGATCATGTTCTCACTAAATGATATAAAATCCTGTACTATTATCACTGAAAATTGAAGTGGACTTTGCTCTGTTTGTAGCAAGTTATTTATTAGTTAAAATTTACAAAACCTTAAGCTATTGATTGACATTCCAAATAAATTCAGATTCTTTAGCCAGACAACTCCAACACTAGTCAAACATAATTTTGGATTTCTGAAAATGCCCTGAAACTCTCAGCCATTTCTTCACTAGCAAACTTGTCCTGCAGGAGACTATGCAGAAAGCTTGAAAGTGTAACAAGCTGCATTTTGCCATTTCCATTTTTCAGTAACATGGACAAAAATACAATCTAATGAGCAAAACACTTCTTTTGGTACTGCATTCTTCCTACTGCTTAATGCTCTTTCCTTCTGTTTTTTTTTCTAGAGTGCATGATTTTTCACATTGGCAGGATGTGTGTTGGCATGAGCTGAATATCTGTTTAAGCTTAAATTTGGGAACAAGCACTAAAAAATTGAACAACAATGCCTGCATGAAGGCAAAATTACATCAACCCAGTAGGTTCTTATAATAAGGGAGACTGGGCCCTACTCTCAAACAAGCAAGGTGCAGCATTTGCTGAGGTGGCCATATTGATACAAACACTGAGTTTGTACAGAATCAACAACCCGGCCTGCAGCCTTTCTTGGGAAGCACATGCAAAACCCCCACCATTAAAATACTTTTTGGATGTATTTTCTTCCAAGTAATAGTAATGTCTTGAGCACGCTCAGGGCTGTCACAGTGTGTCTTGGTGGTCAGGGCTGTCACAGTGTTTTGGTGGTCAAGGTAACCTGTGCTAGGAAATGAAGAGGCAACTCAGTGCTGCGAGACTCATGCTGATTATGGTGGATCTGGAATAAAAATAAAGTTACAAGCTCAGGCACTTGCATGGACAGCAGCAGGTCCCTTCTGGATGGAGATACAAACCTTGTTCCTTTTTTCTCCCTGCAGGAAGCCCTCAGGTTAATATTTGTTAGGAGAAAGCTGTTTGCAAGTGGGAGTAATGCTGTGTGTGTGGCTCTCCCAGAAATCTTCACAAATTCCAGCTAGCACAACATCGCTTTGTGACTGGCACTATGTAACCATCTGCATTTGAGATATTTCCTTTTTTGAGATATTTTTGGCAAGAAAAATCGCAAGTGAATCAAAGTCTTGATCTCCATGGAAGGGCCCCTTGCAAAGGTAATCATCCTCTTTGAGGCCCTCCTGGACACAGCTACTTTGGTGCCAATCACCCAACATGTTTACTCCATTGCACATATTTCCTTATGGGGATGAGAATTCCTTCTCACAACTTCTTCCTTTTGGCCCTCTGGGAGATAGACATGTTGTCAGTCAGCTGGGAGCTTTGTCCTGCCATCAGTTTGTTACCAATCCTGGCACTACTTAATCCTTGAGGGAACAGCGAGTCCTTGTGCCACAGGGACTGAAGGAGAGAAAGGAAGGAGATGACCTTGCAGGAGCTCAAGAATGAGGTGGGACCTGGCAACAAAACTCTGTGGGTGGTTTCATGTTTGTAAGCTTGAGCTGGGCTTAAGGTCCCTGCTGTCAGTCAAGGAGCAGGGAATGTCTCAATGTCTCTTCTTTTTCTGTCATTCCTACCCCTCTACCCCAAAGCTTTGCTGTTCTGAGAGGCTGAGAAGTTGGTTCTGCTTTTGCAAATAGTGCTGTTCTCCACAACAAGCGCTCTTGAGTTTTGGTTTGGGAGGGTGGGGAGCTGTGGTGGAAGTGCTTTGACCTTCACAAGGTTTTAGCAACACCGTTTTTACTCCTTTCTTGGTTGACTTTTCCCAAATGAATGGACGTGCCCCAAGGCACAATTACAAATGGTCTTCAGAGAAGAAACTCAGTCAAACAGAAAACAGAAGGTAACCTAGCCCTCAGGCTTATTTAGCGAGATCTTCCATTTCTCAAAGGGGACTAGATTTTTTAAAGCATTTAGGTGATTAAAAATCTAGTGATTTAAAATCCTGGTTGGTGTCTGCCTGCTCATTTATCATCTAGTTATCCGACCTGTCTTTCCATACACATTTTGGGACAATTTTTCCTGTGTTGGAACTGTCACCATCCACAGTTTTGCTGTCACCTGTAAGGGAAGGATATGTTTCCTGCTCATAAATGCTAGACAACTTTTCAAAACCAAAAGGAAAGATGAAGAAAAATAATTATATATGGTCAAAACATGGTTGCAGTGTTGCTGTGAATGTGGGTGACCAAATGCCTGAAACCAAGATGTAAGATGCCTATGAGGCTCTGAAGATGATACTTCATTGGTGTAGGAAGGAGGCCAAGTAATATGACAAGTGAAATGTTGTGGTTCTGGGAATTTCTAGCAGGCTTATGGCTCACATGTGTATTTCATGTGAAAGCATGTCATGTGCCTGTCCTGGCTGATCTTGTATACAGCTGTTGAACAAAGGTATGTGGAAGAAAGCTTGCATGCAAATCTCTTCTATGTGTGCCAAACAGAGGTGTTTCAGTCCAAGAGATGTTAATTATTGCGGCTGGGCAAGGAAGTACTTTCAGCAAAGGACTTTTGCTCTGAGGAATGGCAGGTTTTCCCACTCAGAAAAATTAATTTTTAATATTTCTTTTGTTTCTAGAGTTAATAGGGCAATTTATAATATATAGCATTGCTAATGAGTACAGAAATGTAGGTGCCAACAAAGCAAACAGCAAACAGAGAAAGGAAGTCTAAAAGGCTTCTAAGGTGCATTGGAGTTTAGCTTCCATATATCACTTTAGTATGGTAGAAAGGAGTAATAACCAGATTGTCACCAGAATAGAAAAAACTCAGCCTTTAATTCAGAGAATCATCAAGGTTGGAAAAGACCTCCAAGGTCATCAAGTCCAACCTGTGCCCAATCCCCACCTTGTCACCCAGCCCAGAGCACTGAGTGCCACTGAGTCCAGTCTTTCCTTGGAAACCTCCAGGGATGGGAACTCCAAACCTCCCTGGGCAGCCTGTTCCAATGCCTGATGACACTTTCCATGAAGAAATTCTCCCTAGTGTCCAACCTGAACTTCTCCTTACACAGCTTGAGGCCATTGCCTCTTGTCCTGTCCCTCATTGCTTGGGAGAAGAGTCCGACTCCCCCCTGGCTGCCCCCTCCTCTCAGTTAGATGTGTATAAATACACACTCTTCAGTTGTTGCAGTGTGCTTTATTACTTGAAATTTAGCACACCATTCATGATAATTGACATTCTACTCCCTACCTGTAAACTTGTTCTTTTCTCCATCATTAACATTTCTCAGAAGTGAGTCACTGAAAAACTGCAAAGACACTTTCAGACACTACAATTTATTGCTTACTTTGCTTATAAAGAGTGTCTGATCCTTGATGTGACATAGATTATATATAGAATTGTAAATGTAGTATTCAAGAGGCTGCCAGAATTCCTGTGTCTGTGCAGCTTCAGACCATCAGTGTGGCCTGAACCCTTGAACTCTAAATAGTGAAAGCATATACCCTCCCAGATGGAAGTAAAGAGCTGGACTTGTAATGAAGTAGCTTATACTTTAAGTTTTTGTGCTGATTGTTAAAAAGTGGTATGAGCTAATGGGAACAAAACAATCTCAAATTGGGGACCATGTTTTTTCTTTGAGTTTTTGCAGAAGGCAGCAAGTACATGGAGATTGGAACTGTTGCTCATTAATGACCAGCTGATTTTAGGAAAAGCAAGTTTCACAAGCATCTTTGCTTACACTGGCTTCACATGGTGACAAAACAGTTGAGAAGCTGCTTTTATGGGAAGTGTGAGGAGGGAAGCCAGGAATAATAGAGAGGGAAAAACATACCAGTAGATTTGGTAGTTTGGTGACCTTCCTTAACAAATACATGATCCATGTTGAGCTGTTATCTTAGTTAAAGACCAAAAGGATTCTTCCTTGACAAGCTGGAAAGCCTTGGTTCCTTCTGCTAAATTATCCTATGACTTCTCAGCTGCAAGGTTTTCCTGTTTTCTGAAGTCAACAGACAAACACCATTCCCCTGTGGCTCAGCTGCACAGATCAGGGAGATGGATTAAGATGATGTTTCTCTCAGCCACCAGATGTGACAACCTTTTATTATATGGAGTGAGTTTTAAGAAGTCTTTCTTAGGAAAGCAGAAAGAAGAACTGAAGCGGAGTTTCGTCTGTGACACTCCTTCTTTACCCCCCTAGATTTGTACTTTATAAATACTCCCTGAAATCCTTTCTTGGCGTGACCCTGAATGGGTTCTCAGCCTTTGATGAATTGCTTTCAGGTTTTATTTCTGAGGAGTTTGCACAGTTAGAGAAAAAAAATGCTCCTGGGGGATTCCCGAGGAAGATCTGCCTGTCTTGTTATGGGATACATTTCTTGTACTGTCACAAGATGAAATGAGGGGCTCCCCTGGCAAATATAAAAGTTATATGACAACCCATCTATTTTTAGATGATTTAAATCAGTCAAGAGGGAAAAACATTTGTTTCCAAGACTGTAATTTTTCCAGATGACACCATTTTATTGCACTGTGCCATACCATGAGAAAGAGCATTCTTGTGGCTTTTGAACTGGAAATCCTGTAGGAATGCTATTTCTGGCATTTATTTGCTGTGAAGCCAGGCACACATGGAGAGCAGACAGACTGACCAGATACAGTTTGTGGTATTAAGGCATTCAGAAAAGTCCCTGCTGTACAGCCCTTTTCCAGTATCCAAAGTGTTGAGTGAAGTTCAAAAATTATCAATGAAGATAAAATCTGAACGCCATGATCTGATCAGACAGCCAGACTTTCACACTATTAATGTGTTCCCTCCTCTTGCAAAACCACTATTTTGAGAATTCATCTTTTTTGTCTTTATACACTGATGCTTCTAAATAGTTCTTGGTAATGAGCAAGATTTTTGGTGCAAAATGTGAGTGAGGGTTGAGTGCACACAGTGAGGAAAAAACAAATGGCATCATTCCATTTTAACTGGGAAGATTTTTTTTTTATTTACCAGAGTACCATGTGTGAACATGTAAAAAAGATGTTGATTGAGGAATGAAACAAGAGCTTAAGCCCATTCTTTGGTGACCTTCTGAAGCTGGCAGGGATAGTGAATTCAGTGTGACTATCCATGCAAGGAAAGTTTTTGCATGGGTAAGTGCTTATGCTTAAGAATTTGTACCATCAGACACTTCCTATAGTCAGTTAAACAGAGTAGGCTAGATTTTTTCTTCTTCATTAAAACAAACAAAAAAAAGAACTAGGCTCTGAAATTTTTTTTTAATATAGTTGTGTCTCTCCACAGCTGCTCTCATAGGACCAGCTCTACAATGATAGTCTGCCTGAACAGAGCAAAAACCCTAATAAATATGGTGCATTCCTCTTTAAAAAGCATATTTATTTAGTAAGTTTAGAAACCACTCTGAGGTTAGGTTACAGCTACTGGGATTAGAGGGCGTCTCGTGGGCAGTTCAGACATCAAGCTATAGGTCCATGGAGTGAAGCTGAGCTCTTTCTCGCCTGATGTCTGAATTATGAATTAGGCTCATTCTAATTCCAATGGGGTAAACCTCAGAGCAGTTTATATACTTATGGCTAAGTGCTCCTAAAATACAGGCTATTTATTTAAAACATACATGTAAAATGTAATATCTAAAAAATATGTCTGGCCTAGTGATGCTGGAGCACAGCAACCCAGCCAAATAAATTCTGAATTCTGACTTTAGAGCCCTTAGAAGGGGATGGCACAGCTGGCTTTATGCCACCTTCTGATATTCCCAGCTAGGTCAGATCCCTGCTTGGCTCAGGATGAACTGGAACAGCCACAAGACTAAATGAATTTCCCTCAGCCCAAGGCATTTGCCTCTTCCTCAGCCATAGCTGTCATGCCAAAGCTGGGAGAGCTTTGGGTCGTGATACCCTCCCTTGACCATTCAGGAAAGTTCTGTAGTCCAGGAACACCCTGAGGGTTGGCTCCTCCCTCTTCATCACTGGAGTTGTGCAAAGAAGCCCAAATCTACTTTTTAGTCTGGTTGGATATTTGGGAAGTAGGGTGGAGCTGCAGGGTGGGACAGAAAGCCAGGATTTATTAATAGCATTAATAGCATCAGGAACTGCTTCCATGTGGAGCCACCCTGGTCTCTGAGATCATTCCTGCAGCAGTGCCAGCTGTGAATGTCTCACCTTGACCACCACGTGCCTTTGACCCTGTGGCTGGCCATCAGTGGCCATGCCAAGCTGGCTTTTCCACAGGGACTGCTCTCCTTGGGCAGAGCACTCAGTGAGGTTCCTGCAGGAGCCTAAGCCATCCCTCCCTCTACTCCTTTTGCTCAGGCTACCCAAGAACCTAAAGGAGGGACAGCATCCAATGTTGTTTTCCTGGGATGGGAGTGGAACCGAAACTACCCACTATTTTAGGACATCTGAGCTGGCTCCATCACTATACAAAAAAAAAATATGAGCCAGTTTACACTCTGGTTCTCTCTTCCCTCCTCACCGTGCTCCTTTCATTTCCATTCCAGGAAATAAATGGGACAAAATACCTCTCAAGTAATTACTTCTGCCTGGCATTGAGTAAGATGTAGTGATGTCTTCTGGAAACAACAATTCCTCGGTTTGGTCAGAAGGTGAATATCTGTTGCAGATGCAGAAGCAGCAAATGTGTAATGGACAGAAAGGGCAGATTTCTTTAGACACTGAAGAATTGTCAGAGGGCTGAAGGAGTGCATAATTAATTCATGTGGGGATAATGAGGCCAAAGATTACTTCATACAAATTTCTAGGAGTTGGCACAACTAAATGTCACAAGCAAGCTAGTGGGAGTTAAAAACTGAACATGGACAAAACCTGCTGTTATTGTTTTCTGCTTTCAAAGGAACTAAATCTCAACATTTTTTGTGGCAGCAGAGTGCTTACAGTGCTTGTATGCCCGAGGCTGACCATGTGGCACTAAATATGCTTGAGTGTAATGAGAATATTGAGCTAATCCCTCTCCCCCAGCTGCCCAAATCCATTCAGAGGCTCTTGGGAGGCAATACTTCATCTAGCATAACTGAATTTCAGATTGGGCTCCACTTAGTACAGGAACAAGAAGTTGAGTGCTTTCAGCGGACTGTTGGGATAGCAGCAAACTTCCTATGTCATTAGGTAACTAAGGAAGGATTTTGGAGAGTGAGATAAAAGCAGAGAAAAACGTGCATAGTAGATCTCTGTATCGTTCTGCTTTGACAGGCTGCTCAGGAGTCCTCAGAGCTCTCTGGATTAGCATCCCAAGGAGGGACAGCAGGTCCTTGAGGTGCAATGGCCCTACAGAGCAGACACGGTGGCTGGGAAAGGGCTCTGACATGCCTAAAATGTGTTAGACCAGCTGCATGCCTGGGATTGTATTTTTTTTTTTTGCTGATGACCATACATATGGCCAGAGGAAAAATTCTCCAGGAAGGTGTCATAGGAGAATATGCATCAGTCAGAAAAAGGCAGAATTACAGTGAAAAAAAGAAATCATGTTGTAACAGATGAAGTACCTATCAAGTGACAACAGCAGTTCATTTTCCTTGAGTAAAAGTAATGGATATACTTAGACATAATCCTATCCTCAAATGTTTTATTTCTGATGGAACTTCTTATTAAGGAGAGACATCAAAATGGAGAAGTGCACACCCTAATGGAAACAGTGTCATAAAGCTGACAGCATTTCTACAAGGTAGGTTGACACCTAAATTAGCTTAGAATGCTTGAAACATGATGGGAAAAAAAATAAAATTGAAAGGAAAGAAAAAGTTTTGGTATGAGTCAGTATTTTTGTTATTGGTTGAGTGTTTTCAAGTCTGTGTTTTCACAGCTAATTAAGACACAAAGGGTAAGAGAATTAAGAGATTTTTTGTTCCACCTTCCTTGGCTGCTGAATGGCTAACCAAGAAATCTCCAGGCCCAGATGGGAGTTCATACCCACTTATGATCTCTCTTTGCCCTCCTGTTTTACTTGAAAATGTACTTTGTTAAACTTCCAACGCATCCTGTACCATTGAAAATAAAAGGACAAATGCAGTGGGTTCAAGGTTCCATGTGTCTTGACTTATTGGTGTTGCTATTGCAGATATTGCTTGTCTACAGAATACACCAATACACCTATTTATTTCTTGCAATGACCAAAGTCACACTGTAGGCTGATCTATACACAATGCTGATATGACCAGACTTGCTTATATATCTCCATAATTTAATTTGTAAGGAGGCAATTCTTTTCTTCATCAAATATTTGTGGGTTATTAAAGTCACTCAGCAGGCTAATGAGCCCCATGATGTGTGTCTATGTGATTCCGAGTAAATTTTCTCAACTTAAGCAAAGCCAAAATTCTGTAACTCCAGGAGCACCTGAGGGGAAAAAAAAAAAAAAAAAGCATGATTTAATAAGGCACAGTTCCTTTTTTGTTGCCTTCTTACTCCTGCTGGAGAAAGTCTTACATTTGTACTAGCCTACAGAACACAAAGAAAATATAGAATATATAGAATATATTGAGTTGTAGAATCACAGAATGGTTTGGGTTGGAAAGGACCTTAAAGATAATTTAGTTCCACCCCCCTGCCATGGACATGGACTCCTTCCACTAGACCAGGTTCCTCCCAGCCCTGTCAAACCTGGCCTTGGACACTTCCAGGGATGTGGCAATTAACTCTGCAATACTGCATGCAGAATATGGCATGCTGTGAAGAAAGCTGCTTATGTGCAAACTGAATTTCTGGTTCACGATAAGTCAGGCTGTATCATATTTCAAGTCTACGGATTTAATAAAACAAGAGGCTTCAAGATGGGAAATGATTCTGGAGAGCTCAGCTTAAGTTCCTGGAATGTAATTTTCCTTCTCTGCTCATATGACAGTTTCTTTGCCTGGTGCAGGGAGCATGATTTAATTCCCTATCTTCAAGGAAGGGGAGGAAGAAATATGGAAGAACTAGAGAAGAACATTCCTATATAGACACACACAAAATAAAACTACCAAAAAAAGGCATAACCACGAACATATTGGTTGGAAGGAAATTCTTTCAGATTCTCTCAGGACATTCAGACTTTCAGTCTCCTCCACACAAAAACTCAACTTGACAGGTAGGCCAAGCTGGTATAGTTTTGGGATGATGAATCTAGGACTGAAACCACCTCTCTAAGAAATAGCAGAAAACCTCTCTGGTATCTCTGTCAGCATGTCTGATGTTTTGAGACAGTCCGGAAGACATTTCATAAAACAAGCTTCCATGGCTCATTGCTTTAGGTTGATTACTCATATTTTCCCTTTGTAATAATGTTTTCCTAAATGCATTTCATTCAACACAGTGTTTCTCTGGCAACAAACGGCAGCTCATTGTTGAATAGCTAGCATTTCTTTGATGATTTGACTACTTCAATGCCCTTTTGCATAGCAGAATCCTCTTCAGATCTAACACAGCCAGTTTCCTGTGTCAAAATTTTCAGGAGGCTGAGCTTTAAAAATGCACAGCTTTCAACAGCAGAAGGATGAGTGCTTCATCCCACAGAAGTGTTCGAGGTTCAAGAAAGATTCTTGTGTCTTGGTGAGGCCAAGGAAAACTAAAAGGCCTTGTAAAATATATTCACACACACGTGCAAAGACACCTTGGGACAGCTAAGGCTTGGGTCTGCTTAGGGCACTTTTGTGGGTTGGCAGAGAATGACTTAGCAGAGGTTTAAATCCAGTTTTTATATCCCAGCTGACAGCCCCAATCAGTAGGCTATCATCCACGCTGAAGTTGTTTGGTCAGCCTCTCCTGTCTCATATTGTTGTGGTCTATGGGTTTCCTCCTTCCCAGGCAGTTTAATCTCTAATACGTGGTAAGAGGATTTCCATGTTAATTATTTCTGAACAAAGAAAAAAGTTCTACCAAGATTTAAAACACAGTTATTTTAATCTGTTTCATGGTCCCCCCAGGACTGAATATTCCTGCCTTGTTAAATATATGTATTTGGCTAGGCTTAACACTTCACTGAATTTCTTTGTGCTGCTCTACTGAGTCTTATCGACAGTTTATTTTGATGAAGGCTGGCTGTGAGTCTGTAGGCAGATCTGTAGCTTAGTCTTTCTGTCATTACAGAGCAGTCCCATTTATCTAAATAAATAAATATTTTTTTTAATGAAACAAGGGTTTGACCTATATTCCAGGTGAGCGTCAAATCACTGAAACTAGACTTCACAGGAAAATTCCATTCAAAGTTTAGAAGCAAGAGAATCAAGGTTATGCTAAATTAAGATGTCCCCATTAAGAACTCTGGTTTTATGGAACTGGTATTTTTGACATTAAATATATGGTCAAAAGGCAAGTTATGGGTGTTTTTGGTTTTCTGCAGACACATGTGAGTTGAACATCCCAACCTGAGCAAAGATTATTGTTTTGCCTCTGAGAGAAAAATACACTGATGAGCCTAACTTGATTTTGATAGACTGAATAAACTTCTGGATTTCTGGTGTTAATTTAAATGAGGATTCTTCCAACAGATCACTGCATTCGCACTAAACTATGTAATAAAATTTCTGTGGGAACAAAGGCAGACCACTTCAGAAAAGCTGGCCACACATTCCTTGTCATTTCTAACATCTACCCAGGATGGTTGCAGCCCCGACCCGTACCTCCTTAGTTTAAGAATGTCCTTGCCATTAGGAGCTCTTGGTTACCTGGCCAGCCCTTATCCCACCAGGATGAGAGCTGACTGGGGAGTAATTAACTGGACACTTCCATTTATCTCTTCATGCTGGATCAACAGCATAAAATGAAGGATATGTGTTTAAAGCACTTGAAAGGCAGTAAACCTTAAAGTGGCATCTAATCAGCCTATGGAATTTTTTGCTGTGGGACATGGAGACAAACAGTTTGAGAGCCAGGGTAGGATTAAGCACTTGAATAGGAATAATACCTGTAGTTAACTTGTGAGGTTAAAGTCTTATGAGGTTTATCAGTTCTTTTGCTTCTGGGCATAAACTGCCATCTCAGCTTGTGAAAGAACCAGTCTCTGCTCTTGCCTGTTGCTCGGGGCCATTTGTGGGATACTTTCTCAGGGTGTGGGGCACCTGAGTAAGTTGGTGCTTGAGGGGAGGACAGCAAACCAGATAGTCAATAAAACCTGCAGTGAAGCACTGGGCCTGATCCCCCTGCTTCTGAGGGATTCCACAGCCTGTGTGGGACAAAAGCAGCACAGCCAGTGGGCTGCCTTATATTAAATCATGTTCTCAGAAAATTGTCAAGGCTGGGATGTGATTTATCATCCAGTTACTACACAGCCACTTTTCCATCCAAAAAAAAGCCCTCCATTATGTATATGTGTCTTCTTACATATGAATATCTTAAAAGGAATCAAACCCTCTTGCCATTTGTTATGAGATCACACTTGTCTGCACATTCACTCTGTCTTTTTGATAGAGAAGCTAGAAGAAAATGGCTTGAACATTCCTGCCTTTTTAAAACTTTCCGTAGTGTCTCTTCACAGACAGATTACACATATGCATGTTATGGCTAGAAGTAAATGCACAGGCATTAACTACAGCAGCAGGTGTTTTGGAGATTTTTCACCTCTAGAATTTTTGCACAACACCATTAAACAATTAGCTGTTTGCCCTCAAGGTCTGGGGTTTATAAAATGGAACACTTTACAACAAGGTTGGTTCTGACTTGAAATGGCACCACTTAGATGAGGGTTTTTGTGCTCAGACTTGTAGATTAAGATTAAAACTTTAAGGGCCTGGTTGTGTCAAAGTGAAACTTTGGATTTAGACTGCAAAACCGTGTTTAGGCTGCAGGAGAGCAGAGACAGTACTGTTGGTAAGGGTGTTACACTGGAAAACAGGGTAAAGGGTGACTCTCTTCAGGCATACAGTGCCTTCAGATGGGCTTGCAGGAGCATCTGATGGTCTTATCTCACAGAGATTAAAAAAGGGGAGAACATTCTGGCTGCTTTGAATGATTAATGTAATCACAGTGCTGCTAAGCATTCTGGCTGAACCCAAACAAAAGAGAGTAATGCTTTTCTTTCAGCTGGCTTCAAGGAGCTGGTCAAGGTGTTAGATAATGCTGATGTCAAAAACGGATATAAAGGCATGAGGAACCCACTCTAAATGCTTTTTTTACTCCTGTACTCCATTCACAGCTTTACTTCTAAAGAGGGCAAGGGCTTCCATCCACGGACCCCCTGCCCATCGGTCTGTCCATGAGCTCCATTGAGCTCAGTCCTGGGCTCCCAGGGTGCCTGAGAGGTGTTTCTTGTCTCTTGCTGTCCCAAGATCCTGACTGGATTCCCAGCCTGTGCTCCGGCCCTGTTTGTGAGCCTGTCCCTGGTCTGAGCTGCAATGTTGGTAGCCTTGTCTTTGACTCTGTCTCCTGTCTAAACCAGATGCCTTGAATTCCTGGATGGACCCCAGGCAGTGTGGGTAGCCTTGTCTCCAGCTGTCTCCAGCCCTGTCTCCAAGGACTGCTGTGTTATGCAGTAAACATGGAATAATCCAAGGTGCGTTTGGCATTGTGCTGTAGCTGTGAGGACATTACCTGGCAGTCAAACGCAGAGAGGAAGGCAGAGAGAGCTGCAGCTGGAGCGATGTGCTGGTTAATACTCTGAGGACTAACTTACTCCCTGTGAGGCACCCGATGGCATCCAATTGTGCCTGCTCCTCTAGTTCAGACATGTAGCTGAACAGTGTCCTGATTCTAGCTCTGTTGCAGAAGAGCAGCTTATAAACCCTTCTCAGACAATGTACAACCTCCTTCTTCCTTCCCGTGAAACCTCCCAGGGCTTGACATGTGCGGGGGTGGTGGAAAAATGGAGGGAGAAGAGGAGAAAGGGTGAGAGGAGCAAATATCCATTGCCAGTCGTTCTCCATGGAGAAAAACGTTGTGATCATAAATGATGCATTTTATGGCAGAGAGGAAATGCCTTCATCCCATGAGCTGTGGCTGCTTCTGAGCACTCTGGCCCAGGGCTCTGGCTACCTGAGGAGGAGGGGGTACGTCCCTGGCTGTACTGGCCAGATGAGAAGCCTGCAAGCTGGGAGGTGTTGTCCGTGGTGAATGTAAAACACTTACAGGTGCTTCCTGCTGCTGTCTCCAGCGCCGGCTCCACATCGGGAGGCGAGAGGCTGAGAGCAGATGACGTAGTTGTGTCTGGAAGTTCTCAGGTGGCAGATCACCCCTCAGAGACCACCACAGCAAGCATGGATCAGCATGGTGGGATGGGTCCGGAGCTGGGGAAGGAACAGTAACAGGCTGTATTTTTCTGACCTGGAGAAAGGACACAGGCAAGGAATGGCTGGAGGTTTTAGTTTGTGGAATTACTTGCCATTGTTGTTTCATTTTATCTGAAATGCACTTTGACCCTTGCCTTGAAATGAAATTTATTGGCACTCATCTGCAGCACACCTAAGGGATGGTCAAAAAGTTCCACAGGACAGGTCTGTGTCATGATATGTCTTATGAAGTCCAAAGAAAAAGAGGCTTATACCAGGTCTGACAAAGTTTGTAAGCAGAGCTTTAACCCTTTTGCCAGGAGGAGCCTTTTCTCTCAGCCATTAGAGCTTTTTTCCCCCCTCCGTTTTCTTCTTTATTCTATTTATAGCCTGCTCTGGTTTAATTTTCCTTGGCCATCAGGCAAGGTAGCAAGTCTTTTCTCTGCTGATCTTACAGCAGAGTTTGTTTATCCAGATACAAGATCTCTAATTACAGAGCAGTGTGATTCCCCACAAAACATCCCCTGGCCTCCACTCCCCAAATTCACATAGGACTTCTTTTCTGCAAGGCTAAACACACTTTTAGAATTTATAGACAAAGCTGGTTTGTGTATATATGATTTCTTCTCCAGTCTCAACCCTTTCCTCACAAAAAGAAAAAGGAATTAAAAAAAAAAAAAGGAGACAGGGCAGCTGGGAAATCTTAGACTAAAGAGCAGATCACATTTCAAAACATTGTGATCTAAAAATAATAATTCTGTTTTCCCCTTCCCTCTATTTCCTTCCCCCTCACCCTTCTGTAAAATGTGATTCACTTTCTCTAAAGAAAATTCCCATCCAGGAACTTATGAACCATATAAGACTTCAGTGAGACTGATTTTATTTTCAAGACAGTTCTGATTCTATGAATTGGATCTGGGCTGAGAGCAAGCCTGAGATCACTACTGTGATTTGTACAATGTTATGTAACACTGTCTGTGCAGGTATAAACATCCGTGTGTGGTAACAGGAGAAACAAGGCCAGAATTCACGGCCATTTATGTCAGGAATCAGCTGGTTTTATGGATTTCACATTAATTAATAAATGTCTGGGCTTTGTGGACTTACTTCTGTCTCTCAAAGGACCCTTCCTACTGAAGTTTGTGTGTCTACCCTTCTTACATGAGGATCAGAGATTTTCAGCCGTGTGAATTGGACTGGGGGGTTTGGGTTATTGGTTTGGTTTTGGTGTGTGGGTTTGTTTTGTTTTTTTTTTTTAACTTTCATTGGTGTTTTCAAAAGCAAAGAAGAATTTTGCACCTTTTTGAGCACCACTCTACTGCAGGTAAAGAATGTAACAGCTTGTGAGAGTGCAGCTAGAGCCAATAATAATTTGACTGACATGTCCTGGCACTGAAATGCCTATTAAACCTCACTCTGTGCCCTTAACGCTGGGCACTTGTTTGAGCTGAAAATTCTCTCTCTTTATAGACCCAAAGAGCCTACATCCATGAAAGATTCTCAGAAGGATCTAATATTTCTATGGATGATAGAATAAATCCTTCAGTGCAGCAGATTTTCCAAGCCATGGAAGTTTCCAAGCCCAGTACATGTTTCCATATGTAACACACACTTTTCCTCACAGGACCCCAAAGATTTCTTGGAAAACTGCGGAGGCCTGTTGACTATGACAACGTGGTAACAGTGTTAGGAAAATATATATTTACTTTTATGAATTTGTAGGAAATACAGCAAATTTCCCATTAGGGGTTAACTGTGGATTCTAGGAATTACAAAATTCATTACAGGAACAAATAGGTATTTGATGACCATGATTTCAATGATGAATGAGCTATCTCTACTTGGAAAAGTTTGACAAGATATATACTCTTGTTTCGCAGAAAGGCAACTTCTTGATTTTATGTAAGATATGCACACTTTTAAAGCCAGCTCCAAAGTAAAATCACTGATATTCTTTCCATGGATTTGAGAGAGTTCCAGTAGGTGGGAGGTTAGCTCTCCTACCTGCACTGCCAGTAACCAGAAGAGGTTTTTTAAAGAGCTGTTTATTACATGGTATGGTAGAACAAAATTTTTCAATACAACCCCCTGTCTCCTGCAGCTTGCAGTGCTAGCACTGGTTTTTGGTGCCTGCTGGAAGCTGCCTGGGTTTTTAAGGCAGGATTTTAAATAGAGCATCTGTTTGTTTCCTTCTTTACACACAATGCAATGAAAGCTTGCATTAGCAGCTAGAATATCCTGCAGGCTGAGAGACCACGGCATTGGTTTGACACGGATCCCTGTGCTGATCTCGGCAGAATTAAGGATAGCCTGTCACAGAAGGTACTGTACTTGTGCAGGTGAGTGCCTGAGTGAAGGCACAGAGATTATAGAGGTTGATAGCCCAACTACACCCTCTGATTTCCTCCTACTTTGTGGCTGGAGCTTTTTACCTCTAATTGAGTAACATTGTCACCTTAGTGGTGATTCAAGTGCTTTCCAATCAAATATCAGCACGGATTAATAAATAAATTAATCCTGGTATTCGCATCACTGATGTGTTGCTTTGGTTTTTTCCCTCCCACAATCCAGAGATGCGTAGAAATTTGGGGTGAGATCTTGCATTCCTGGATCACTTTCTGCCACAAACCGACTGAAACAGGAATGAAACAGCACAGGGATGAAACAGCAAGGATCTGAACTGTCAGATCCTTGTACAACAACAGAAAATTGGCAGCTCGCAGCTGTGCAGCAGCTTTTATTCCCCTCTTTGCTGAGAAGTCAAATGAAATTATTTAGGAGGGTCCAGCTGTAGGAACTGAGCCAAGCTGGGCTGTGTCCCTGGATTCCTGTCATGGACAGAAGTGACAGGATTCTCCCAGGGCTGGCACAAAGGAGGCATAATTACTCCAGCAACACCTGTAGAAGGTGCTCAGGGGAACTGGATTCCTGGAATTGGGCAGGACAATGACTGCCACAGGTATCAAACATTTGTTTATGTAATCCCTTCTCATTGATCCACCGTGTGTGGACCCTGTTGAGGACTTTGCTTCTTTTACAATGGGAGAGGCTGCTGGGTGTCTGTGACTCTGAGTCATAAATTATCAGGCAGAAAGACAGCACAGACAAACTTTAGAGTACCTGGCTTTTCTACAGTCCCTCAATTTGCAAAAATCCACGTTTATGGAGCAGAGAGAAGGAATTGTTCTCCCACAGCAGCAGCAGGAGTTCCACACAAGCTACCTCACTGGTCGGCAATGTGCAGTGCTGTGGAGCATCTGCAGGAAGAACACTGAAATAGTCTTTGTGACGGCCATGAATTTGATTAATCATTCACATGGCTGTAGTTCTAGTTGCATTCTGGCATTTCTATCTGTTCGTGCCACAAGCAAAATCATTCTTTCTTAAAGCAACAATAACTTTTGAAACCCACTGCAGCTAAGCAAGCCTTTCTTGAGGAAAATATTATCTTACTTTTGTTTTCCAGCACACAGTTTAACAAATATTTACAAACTAGTATGTATACTGTAAACTGTAAAGATGTATTTAGATTGGAAATTTTTCTTGTTTGGCTTGTAGTTTTTAAAATCCTTCTTTTAATGAGCAAAAAGTGCATTTATATAAGAAAAGGAGGAAAATGTATTTTAATGAAAACTAGACTGAATTAGGAAAAAAAGAGCTTTAGGATGTTACAGGTAATACAAAGCTTATGATTTCTTTCAAAGAAATCGGGCCAGATTGCTCCTAAACAAGCCTGAGGCTATTTTGTCCCGGTGGAGCTCTGGGTGGTCTCAGCTGTCCCAGTTCAGTCACCCCTTTCTGTTTATAACTGCCCTCCTGATACTCCTTTAGCAGCTCCACAGGGCAGGTGAGAATATATCCTGATGGATGTTTTCAGGAGAGGTTTTAGATACCTGTTAGTATACTGTTCTCCCACTGCATGACAACTCTTTTCCCTTGGTGGTTGATACATGGTTATGTTGGGATCACAGCCAATCTCTGATGTTTGATTGGTAGGAATTAGGGCAAAACTTGAGCTTCCTCACATGTGAAAACTCTTTATCAAGGGAGCCCAGAGTGGCATATTCAGCTCTAGAACGAAATCTACTGTGTAAAGATTGAAAGTGAGGGGAGATGAGCCCCACCTGAGCTCTGCTCCCACTGTGAACATGAATCACAAAATTCAGCTTCTACATCTCTCCCCAGTATAGAGCAGATGTGGGCAAAAATAGAGTTGATGGCATTTATTGTGGCAGCTGATGCTGGTGATTTGACTTCTTTCATTAAATAGATAACTAATCTGCTATTTTTTTTTAGATTGTCTAGATTATTTGTACCTAAAGGCCTTTGGGAATTTTAATTCTACATTTCATTTGGGACAAGGAAAAGGGCAGGCATATGGAAAATATGAATATAGGAACCTACAGATTTCCCAGGCTCTGTGAAACACAGAGTCAGATGTCCCAAGAAATCCAGCAATACAGAAACTCCTCTTTGGTTTCAGGGATCTGCTTCTTCAAGCAGCAGTAGGAATATACAGGTGTCATATTTCTGTGCCAGGAGAAGCAGCTACACTCGGCCTTCCGGGGTAGAGAAACATAAGGTATGCTTTCTGATAGGATCAGAAGGTAGAGGAAGACTTCCTCAAGACATCCCAATTCCAGTATCAGAAATCTATAGTGAAACTCAGCAAATGACAGCCAGCATGCAAACCTGCACCTTTGCTTAAACACCTGTTGGTTATTCACACATGAACTATATCCTGGGTCCTGAGTTCTCCCCAGAATTCTTTCTGTGGTTTCAAAAATTTCATCTTTCCTACAGCAGTGTGTGCTGGAGACTGGAGCACATCTCTCCACTGTCTCTCCAGAGACGTACTTCTCCTCAGAGAAAAAAAAAAAAAAGAAGAAAAACACTGAACCTTCTTTCTTCCACACTAAAAGACCTTTGTCCCAAACCACACATGTAGATTTAAACCAGAAAATAATATGAAAGCACAGTGCTTCCTTTATAGCAGACCTTATGTGCCTTATGCAGCTTTCTGAGTTCCTGTGTCCATGGATTTATGATGTGCTCTACACTTTCCACATTCTCAGTGTTGTTTTCCCACATTTGAAGGAGAAATGATCAAGAGATTCGTGCTGGAGTGAAATTTATTCTGTCTTAAGCTGTGTAGAGGTTCCAAATTCACCACAGCATGGAAAATAGAAATGCTGTAAGCATCTTGGGCCCTTCCCAGGCATGCAGACACCGTGCCTTCTGTAGAAATGAACATTACATTCTTGTAATTACTGCTCTTTTCAGAACTGCTTTTGCCTGTAATAGATCAGGTAAATATGAACTGAGAATATGCTATAATGCCCAAGGGGTCATTTCTGCATGGGAAAATAGCCCCCAACACAAGGAAAAGTTGCACTGACTGCTCTGCAGACGATGGAGCTTGTGTGGCCTTTCTGGTTATTTAGAGTGAATTGCAGGGGCAAACCTCCAAGGGGATCCTTTGTTTAGGGGCAGGAAGCTGTAGTTTGATGTTTTAAAAAATGCCTTAAAGCCCATTTTAGGGCTGTGGTAAACAGGATCACACTGTCCAGTTTCCTCTGTGTGTGCTGGAAACTGAGTGACCATCAAGGCTCACGTGCTGGAACCACTGTCCTGCTGTGAGGACAAGCTGGCGATGCCCCGCTTCCACAGCAATTCCTGAAGGCAATGCTGGCCTCCAGGCTGGCATCCATGCTGTCCAACAAGGAACTAGCTGGGTGACCTCGAGTATTCCTTGTAAAAATTGGTCATTGCAGCCACGGTCCAGTCCCCCACTGAGGAATACTCTCATCCTGCTGAAATTCCTCAGTGGTTTACCAGCTGCCCTTTCCACGGAACAAAAAAAAGATCAACCACCAAAATGAGTGAGAGTAATGAATGAATTTCTTCCTCCTCCAAGATTAACAAAACAGACACACCAAAATAAAATAAAACCACACTTACAATTACCCTTTCCTTAGATCACCTATTAACCAGCTAACCAGCTCCCAAGACATTTACGTAGCTTGGATCAGCCCTTACTCAGGATTCCTGGCATTACTTACACAGAAAGGAATTGAGACTTGGTGAGGAACCTCTCCTTATATATCTATCTGGTCCTTGAGCAAGTAGTTCCGACTTGACAAGCCTTTTGTAATTCATAACTTAATTAGGTTGCCAATTTTTACCACTGCTATTAAAAGATTACTGACCTCCCCTGGCTAATTTTAGAAATATCAATGTCATTTTGGCATGGCAAGATAGAACTATTTTCTGATCAGAGAATACACATAACTCCTTAATGACTGTGCTAGTGCTTAACAGGCTGCAGATCTATTTTTAGTAATGAAGGAAATCTTCCTGCTGGGAATCGCTGAACATGCACTAATGTTCAAATATATGTTAATGACCAGTGTACAAAAAACCCTATAATTTAAAGAACCATATAGACAGATAACCATGCTTCATTCTCTTTTCTGTGTTTGTATATTATCCATAATTCATCATTAGCTCTCAAATCTGGTCAGAACATGACAGTAATCAATCAAATCTGAGGTGAGAACCAGTCTGGGGAATTAACATGCCTTACTTTGGCTTGGAGGAATATTGTGATTTGTAGCCTAAAATTTTCCCCATTCCATTCCATTGCTTTTCCTTTTTGTTATTCTGTGGGGATTTGTAGACTCCAGTTGCTGGCAGCTGCAGTGAAAAGTGTTCAGATTAATTCAGTTTAGTCAGATTCCAGGCAAGCACTAGGTTGTGACTCTTTGGCTACATACTCCATGGCCAAAGATGAAGTTCCCTTCTGCTTATCCATCAGGAATATGCAGGATAGAATAATTGCCTTAGTGGAATCTCATTGTATCAAATATTCATTTTTTAAAGATTTTTTAAAATTCTAGATGATATTAAAGCTAATAATCTGTTGAGACACTGAAGAAGCTTTTGTTCAAAACATTGGTTTACATTGTCAGTTGGTGATGGTGTAACTGATGAACATTTCTCACTGTGTCTCACTGTGCCCTGAAGTGCCACTAAAATAAGAAGAAAGCCTGAAAATCAGGGCTGAAAATGACAGAGTATTAACCTAACAGCCCCCTTACCTGTCACTCAAGCACTGGGCTTCCAAATTTTACCTCAGTGGAACAACTCAGGGTGTCAAAGGAAAAAGCATTGCTCCTGTGAACCTTTGTTGCTAATGGGCTGTGCTCAACTGATCGATCAACACAGGCACTGCTCTTTTGCTCTCAGACTGAGCAGCAGTGGATTCTTCTCTCCCCATCTCCTGCTTCCAAGCCCAGCAGAAGCTGCAGAGGCAGCACATTCAGCTCCCTCCAGAGGGATGTCAGTGCTTTGCTTGGTTTGAAAGTCTCACCTCACCCTATGGCCAACGATCTCTCAGCATGGGCAGGCTCCCAAGGGAATTTTTTTGCAGTCTTCTTGAAGGAAAGATGATGCCAGAGATCTGGCAAGGGGAGAGAGTTCTGCCTCAGAAACCAGCATGGCTTTACCACACCCACAAGAAAAAAATAATAACACACATGGTAAAATTAGAGTTGGATATAAGGAGTGCAGTTCTGTTACCACAAGCACAGCACAAAAGAGAATCAGAGAAACTGGCATGGGAACAAGCTCTGCTGGGATCTGTGCAGAGGCAAAAGAGGCCTCGGAACTGGTGAGGAAGGTAAGATCCAGAGGAAAAGCCCTGCAGCACCTTCATTTGTTCTGGTACCTCACAGCACTGCAGAATTCCCATGGGCCACTGTGTTCTTGGGCTGATGCAGGAATAATGGAAAACTCCTCCTTTTCCTCTCCAAGGGATGTGATCAAGGATTTTAGAACTAAAAATTAACCTTAATATAATCAGTAGCAAATAAGATAGAAAATGTGCACTTTTTATAAAACTCCACACAACCATACAAACCCAGAAACCATTAATGGGAAATAGCCTTAAAAGCAGAAAATTAGTGAGCAGGTTTTTTATTTATCACATCGGCACTAAAGATTGTATATAAGTCTTAACTATTTGTTTGTGGAACAGGAAACTAATGCTGATATCAAAAGATAAATAATATACTCAGGAAGCAGCATTAAAAACCTCATCCCAACCTTCCTTTCCATTGACTAATGCTTTTTGGCTGGTAGAGGCAGGCAAAGCTGGGTAAAACCACTCCGTGATGGATTTCCAACTGGACAACAGCTGCACCCTCGGGCTCATGGATTTCTGGATCCCAAGGAAGCATCATTTGCAAGGCAGTAGGACTTTCCAAAGCCTAGTATGAGAAGTGCAGTTTGGACAGGTAAGATGGAGCTGGCAGCACTACCAGTGGCTGTAACGCCCCGTTTGTAGAGGACTTTGAATATTGAATTGAATAACTTCAATTGTTCTCTTCCCCATGGTCTGGCTCGATGCACATAATTAGTTCTGAGTTTTATTGTGGCCACAGTGACTGTAGATAAAGGGAATAAGGAACTTGTGTTAGGTTGGTTTTTTCATGACACCCAATGCCCTTAAAGTGCCTTATATTGCTCTGTCACTGAAATATTTCCACTTACAAATATTCCTTTCTATGCATGAATGCTATCTGTGACTGTACACGCAAATCAAGGACATGGAATTGCCCTGACATTTTCAAGAACTGAGTTACAATGCAGAATTTTATTTTGCTCAATTTAACCAGTCTGGTTTAAAAGCTTATGCAAGAGATTTCTCTGCAGTCTTAGCATGAGTCTTTCCTGCAGATTGTTGGTTTGGGGTTTTTTGATTCTTGTTACCTGTGTTTATGAAAAAACAATGTCAGCTTAAAAGAAAAATAAAAAGAGTAATTTTATTTTGTTTCTAACTGGTTTGACACCAGGATTGATCTCTTTGCTAGTGGAGAACATAATCTCTACCGCAAGGAACTTGTCAGAGCAAACGCACACGATTATGTACAGATGCACGTGCACAGGGTTCCACTTCTGACAGAAAGGGAGAACTTGACAAGGGAGGTACAAGGCCCCTTTAACCAGTCTGATGACAAATTCATGAGCTATTGTGATGAGACTTTTCAGAGTGGGAGTTTTCAAAAGTCTCCAGCTCCTGCTATTCTGTTTAGAGCACAGAAGGTAAAGCAGGAACAGCAGGACTTTTGGCTGGATCAATTTAGCCTTGGGTGCCCCAGCTGAAGAAAACTCAGTGACCATTTGCAAAACTCATTTTCTGTTTGAACAAGTGCAGTTGGAAAAGGATGAATAGCCTGATCATTGCTTTTTCAGGAAACCATCATCTGTCTGTCTGAAATGCCTCTCCATGCTGTCATAGCTATTAACAGCCTTTCTTACTGTAAACACTATTTTCCAATCTTTATTTCTCGTTCATATAGTTTGCATATATAGAAGTTCTGGTGTATAATTAGCTCAAGTGTATCCTGAGACACTCGACACATTTTCATCCTGGTTATGTGACCAGACAATTGATGGAGCAATAGAAATGGTTTTTTCTCCCCATCTTTTTTGGTTTTTTAATAAAGAATGTTCACCACAGAACCAAGGGCAATTCCTTTGGCACATTGGCCTGTGCTTTCTGAATATTTATTTAGTATCATTGTTTAGTACTGAATTCTCTGATTAATCTTCAGTGACAGTAACTCCAAGAAAAAATTACACAGCTTCAATAAGTGTGTGGGAAAATTCATGGCAGAAAAATCTACTAAGGCTATTAAATACAAAACCAGAAAGTCCCTAAACTGCAAATTGCTGGGAGCTGGAAGAGTGTTGCAAGGAAGTATCACTGTATCTTTTGCTTATAATTTTCCCTGGGCATCTGCTTTTGGCCAGAGTTGGAGACAGGGTCCTGAGCCAGACAGATCTTTGGTCTGATCCACTGTTGTTAAATTATTACGGAAGTGTCACGAGAGAGTTGTGACAGATGCAGGGATGCAGGTGAAAAAGAGCTTTTTTTTGTTATTAACAACACATCTCTTTTTTTCTTTTTATTTCCTTCTTTCTTGTTCTCCCCACCTCCCTCCCCCAAATAATTAATTTGCTGTGTTCTGCTGTGAGAAGCCATTTAGCTTCAGTCATTGTTTTGCCAGAGGTGGTCTTTGCAAATCCAACCTAATTGCAAATGTTGTGGGGAAAGAGAAATCTCTCTATCCCTGGAGGAATTAAAGCTCTCAGTGAGAATTCACTGCTCTGATCCTTTGTGTAACCACAGTGTTGTTGCTGAGCTCCTGCTCTCTATTAGCCTCCTGTGCAGTCTGGGGTTTAACTTGGCAGAACTCAAGGTTTTCAGAAAAATTAGTTCAGCTCTTTAACCATCACGTTTACCAGCCCACATGCAAAATCCCTAAATATCAAAAGTCACAGATACTTTGAAAGCACATGAAAATCCATGACTCGCATGACAGCTGTGACAAAAATGCAGTCCTTCTTATTGCATTTTTCTTTATGGTCTTTCAGCCAATTTCCAGTCTACAAGTTCAAGTCAGTTTCAAATAAATGAGTAAAGTTCAATAGCAATACCTTGAAATCTTTGCTAAAACTCAGATACAGTTTTGTCTGTGTTCACTTTGTCTATAGCTCTTTTGAACTACAGCATAATAATAATAAAAATATCTTGTTTGCTTGAAAAGTCTTGATTTTTATATTTATTTCATTTATTTAGTTTTTAAGAGTTCTTTTTGCATGTCTGGTATGCAGGAATTTGTACTTCTATATATTATCACTCTTTCTTTTAAATAAACTAATATGAATATCAGCCACTACTAAAAGAGTAAAGTCTTCAATCAGTTGTGTGTCTTCAATCATGTGTGATGGTGGATCGAAAGTGTCATGTATGAAAGTGAGATATTGGCTTTTGCATATGTAAATTGTGAGAAGTCAAGTTGCAAGTGGTTGTAATGTTACTGAAGTTGTTAATTAAAATACCTTTAAATTGAATGTTCTACCTTATCCCAGTTTAAAATAAAGTTTTCCCAGTTCTAAACTATATTGTAAAGGTAAGAAGTACCCTAATTAATCAATGTCTAAGTTAAGTGACTGTTACATTAGAAGAACAAGATTTTTAAAGTAATGAATTCAAATTGTAATTGTTCAAATAAGAATTAGGTTATTAATAACTTCCCTAAGTTAAAAAGGTTGTAATTTATGTTTTCCACTGTTTAACTATAGTGTATAAATCCAAAACAGAGTTGAAAGAAGTTATAGTTTTATTGAAAAATCCTTTGATTCTTGTGAATCAGCTCCTCAGTTTGGGTGAATTCTAANAAGGCTCACCAATCCCTTTACACCATGGAGCTGGACCGTGCGCGGTCTGGGGAGGGCCAAAGGGGTATAAAAGTCGATGCACAGGCTGAAGAGCTGCCTGTTACCTCCGATTAGCAGGGCGGGAAGGTCAGTGCAGTGAATATTGGGCCTAATATATAGAGTCCAGATTTAAATAACTTTGCTTTAGGCTAGCTAAAGCAAACCACTGCACTGCTGGTCCCTGCCTTGGGCTCTAGCTGAGCAAGCTACAAAGAGTCTCAGATCTCTGTGATCCCGGTTTGTTTGTTTTTTTTTTTGTAAAAAATTTTATTTTAATAATTTCCCTAAGTTTTCTGTTAATCACTTTTTTAAAAATAATACGAGAGTTGCCTCATTTTGGGCTGTCAACATAGATGTCAGTTCATGAACAAATTCAACCATCAAAGGTTTTGAGATCTCACACAGAGATCACCTTGCTCTGTACTAATACCACCACCAAATGCTGATATGTGCAGCCATTTAAGAACTTAAATGGCTGCCAAGAAGCATTATCTGGGCAATAATCTGAGCCTGACAAGGCCCTTTGCAGCTCTTACCTGGGAAGGGGGTGAGGAAACACAGGGAAGGTGTCCCAGTATATGCTGTTCTGGGAGGTGGGAGCTGTGGCTTCTCTTCTCTTCTCTTCTCTTCTCTTCTCTTCTCTTCTCTTCTCTTCTCTTCTCTTCTCTTCTCTTCTCTTCTCTTCTCTTCTCTTCTCTTCTCTTCTCTTCTCTTCTCTTCTCTTCTCTTCTCTTCTCTTCTCTTCTCTTCTCTTCTCTTCTCTTCTCTTCTCTTCTCTTCTCTTCTCTTCTCTTCTCTTCTCTTCTCTTCTCTTCTCTTCTCTTCTCTTCTNCTCCCCTCCCCTCTTCTCCTCTCAAATAAAGAACTGACGACCTCTTGGCAGGTTTCTCAGCCACAGGAAAGCAAGCACTGTGAGGAAGAGGAGACCCATCCAGCAGGGGAAGGGCAGGACTGCTGCTTCTGCTGGGTCTTTGAACCGAAACCAAACACAGTCTCTCCCAAAGGAAGGATGACACACAGCTCCTGGTGGCAACTTCTAATCTTTCCACCTGTGTCACACCCAGGTTGGTCTAACAGCTTTTGTTTCGAACTCCTCCTGTGGAAGCAGTGACAGGAGGAGAACTTACCCAGAAACAGCAGCTGGATGTGCTGGGCATTCCAGTGCAGCCCAAGGCACCATAGAAGCCTCCCTAAGCTCACACAAACATTTACATTAAAAAATTAAGAAATGGGCAGTCAAAAGGATGCCTACATGCTCCTGTGAAATAGATCTGCAGTGGGGGGGAGGAATCATCCAAGGACACAGAAGATTAAGTTACTCTGTGGAGCTCAGTTTTAACAACAACAATAGTGGTGATCATGCCCTGCCCCTGAACATGGGCCAGTCAGTGCTATCTCAGGGCAGAGTTGTGACTGTGGAGGCAGGAACATGGGCTGCAACAGGCTTTCAGCAAGGCCAGGGACAGATCTGTCTGGGTGAATGGGATGATTCAAATGTGAAATTGGCCTAGAAAGTGCAAAAACTGCTTTCCCTTTCAAGGGGAATACTTGGCATCAGAAGATACTGAGCAAGGAGCCACACTTCTTACTCCTGGCTCACCTGCAAACTTCATCGAAATTATGAAGGTGCTTTTCTGAGTATTTGCAGTTGTGTTCTAATTACAGGCTGAAATTGTATTTCCTTGCTTCCTTCCTTCCTTCTCCTAATTACTTCAAAATATAGATATTAGCAATTCAGCCTGTTCCCTTGCTTCTGTAACAATAATAGCTGTTGTGTGGTGCCTTCCAGGAGCACATGCTGAGTATGTTTTCTTGTCATTTCTACACTCACACTTGCTTTTTGCCATGGTTTTCAGTTTTGCCATGTACTTGGCACAGTCTTATTAAAGAGTTTGAAATGTCATTTTGGTTGCTTCACCTCCAATAGTAATGCTTCTTAACTTTTAGGAATATATTTAATTACTTTTTAAAAAATTGATGTAGTTTTCTTTCTCTTGCGACTTCTTTTCCCCTCATTTTGTGTCTTGGTGAAATGTTCTTATCTTCAAGAGAAACGAACAAATTTTCCTGTTTCTACTACCATATATTTTAGAATCACATCTTTGAGCAGTTCCTCATGAAGACCTGTTGGCTGCTTCCTGGCTTTGACTTCTTTTGGAGAAATTGTGACCTGTTGGGCCTTAATTGTAATGACTCCAAGATTCTCCAGCTGCCTTGGATTTTACTATTTCCTCTTGCTATATTTCTTCCACTACTCCACCTCTTCTTTGCCTCAAACTCTTCTGCTCTTCTTCTGATGAACAGAATTAAAACTTTCACTAGCAGAAATTATGGTGTGCAGCTGTGCACACCATTTGCTGATTCCAGATTCTTTCCCTCTGTTTATGCTTTCCACACAGATTGTTGCTGCCACTGGAAAAACAAATTAAATGAAACTGGCACCTGGCTCGCTGGTGAGACTGGCCGTAAACAAGCTGGGGAATGTTGGAGCGGGGAGATGGCCCTAAGAAACTGAAATCAAATAAAAAGCCCAGCTGCAGAGAACCATTTAGCGCAGATGCTTAGAAAGTATCCTAGGAAGGTGAGGTGTCCCAAAGGGGGATGACTGTGGGTTGGCTTTTATTGAGTTTAATAAGCTTTGGTGTCTTTCTCCAGGTTGGGGAGGTAGCAGGTTGACTTGGAGGCCCTGAGGAGGATTTGTAGTAAAGGACTGATTTCCATCTTCCTATTCTCAGCAAACTGTTTTGCTTGCTGAGTAGTTAATGAGTATGGAGAATAAGGGGAAACATTCCCTGCTTTGTGTTAACATCGACATGTGGGTCTGCTGAGATATTTCAAGTCTGGAACCTGACTGGCAAAATGTTGGGTACCTTCCAACGTGTGTCGCCAGCTGCATGTGAATATGCATCCCTGAAATGCTAGCACTTGGCAGCCATCAGGATCTGCAAATATTAAAGTATTCATTCTTGGATCTACCTATATGTTTATAACTTGCCTTCCCCAACTGTGTGTGAGAGTCCAAAACCAAAGAATCCCCAAATACCCTTTATGTGCTCCCTGGCTCTCACTCCCACACACACTCGTACATGCATGTGCATGTCTGCATAGTTATTAGTCAAAAATACATGCAGACAGACCCAAAAAACAAGGCAGAAAGGAAAGCTGCCCTTGAACGGACAGCACTCACAAGATGCTGCATTTGCAGCCTAATTTTTGTTCTTTTATTTGACAGCAGATATTTCACTTCTTCTTTTGTAAGGTATTCTGAGCTACGTAAGAAGTCATCAGAAACTTGAGGAGGGCAACAGGGTGGATTAAGGGCACATCAAAAACTGAGACAGAGTCTATGGGATGGGAAGGAAGCTGCAGGGTAAAGAGAGGGGACTTCTAAAGGGAAGAAAAAAGCAACATGTACACGTTTTTGGGCTCTTATTCCAAATGAACTTGCAAACCTCTTCTCCTGTGGGTCTTGCCAAGTGATTTCAGCCATTGCAAGTGATGATTGCTGTGCATTCCTCTGTCCCAGAGGCAGCAGGTATGGCTGGAGAAACATGGGATTTAACAGCTGGCTGGGGGAAGGGTGGAAAAAGCAGAAAATGACCACCTACATTTGAAAGGTGTGATGTTTCTTGCTTGTCCCCCTTGCCCACACAGCGCTTCCTTTCCTTCCTCCTACATACACATTAATAAAGCAAACGAGGATTTAAAGCTGTGCAGTTCTTGGAAATAGGCTGGAGAGCCGACGGCGCTGTAACCAATGTGTGATTCTCCTTTTAGGAACGAGAATGTGCTCCATGTGCTGTGTACAGTGCTGGGACCTCTCTGCCAGCTGGGGAAGAGGCAAAGTCTTAACTGAAAATTCCCTCAGTGCTGGGAAAAACAGTACTTCTGAAAGCAGATTGGTATTATATGTGTAAGATATAGTGTTACTTTGTCTTTTGCAAAAGTTCCTATTCAGCAGGGCACGGAGCTGGGAGACCCCGAGCAGGTCAGGACACTTCACAGTCATACTGAAGATGGTAAACACGTACAGGAGATAAAAGTTTGACATTCCTTGGAGGGAAACCTGGTCAGAAGTCAAGCTTTTGATGTGGACACAAGCCTCATCTCCTTGCCTTGCTTCTGCAGCCAGTGGCTCCAAATTCCAGTAAAGTCAGACTGGAGATACAGTCTCTTCTCTCACCCTTTCAGCCCTGCCGCCACCACCACCACCTCAAACTGGCTGGTGCATTGGAGGTCCTGTTTTCATCTGACTCATTCTCCTTTTCTGTCACAGTGACCTCCAGTGGTTCTCTTCATTTATGTCCTTCATGCTGTGTCCCTCTAAAAAACTGAGCTATTTTTTTCCCTTTTTTCTTTTCTTTTTTTTTTTTAAACGTCCACAAAGCAAAACATGTTGAAGGGAAGAAATCAGAATGCATCAGTCATTTAATCAGATTGTTATTGTTGCTTGTGTGGGCACTGGATTCCTCCCCACTGAACATGAAGGAAAGGTATGCCTCTGTGAGACTGGTGAAATTATTAGCTGGTGAAACAGAACCATTATTTGTGACTATTAAATGAATGAGTAAAACTGTTCTCAGATCTGCCAAAATGTTCACATAGAAAAATCAAACTGCTCAAGGGGAGGGAGCGGGTGAGAGGCTTGGAAAAACTGATTTGCTGAAGTTTGAAGCAGATCAGGGAAGACTGGGGGAGGGGAAGGGACTAACTTCATCTCTGAGGTGGTCCCACTTTCAAGAACTTTGTGAGCCCTCTTTCTGGAAGTGGTTCTCTTTATACATTCAGACTTGGCTGGCAGCAGTTACCTTGCTTGGCCTTCCCTTATTTAAAGAAACAGCTGCATATGTCAGTGTTTTTGTTTCTCTTACTTTGTACCTTGTGCCAGAAGCTCTGAAGTTATGAGCCTGCTCACCTTATATGTACAGCTTACAAATCTGTACTCTACAGAGGGCTGGTGGGACAGCCCTGGAGGACAGGGATGAAAGGGGAGGGTATCAGAGGCTAAGAATCGGACACCTCTGTTGGCAAAAGAAAAGACAGATAGTCATCGACTGCCAGAGAAATTGTGTTGGAAATGAGTCAAATGCTGTCAAACTCAGAGGGGTCCTTGGGGGTGTTTTTTATGGAGGCAAAACTACCAGTGAACCCAAGAGACGGTTTGCATGACTAAGGCCCCCTGAATACTGCCCTAGGGCCTTCCTTGTCCTGTCTGTCCATGCCCCACAAAAGTATCAAAAGACAGGAGTCTGATCCTCACAAGCGAATTTATAGTCTACTGTATCGGGGAAAATTTACACATAAATTTCCCAGCTTGGAAATGCCTGCAGTGTTCCTTTTTGATTGGACATAGTTTATGTGTCTCATCTGCTGTGACCTTTGCCATTCTTGATAGCCCTGTCTAGTGGCAGAAGGGTAGATACTGGTGAAACGAGTGATGAGTCCCAAGAATCCAGTGGGAGATCAACCTCTGGTTTCTGGGCTAACTACTGATATTATTTCAAGGTGGTTGAAGAGCTTGCCCTGAGACGAGCTTCACCAGGAAAATGGTCACAGCACCAAGCCTGATAGAGCTCAAGAAGCATTTGGACAACGCTCTGAGGCACAACGTGTGACCCTTGTGGATGGTGCTCTGCAGGGCCAGGAGTTGGACTCGGTGATCCTTATGGCTCCACCCTTCCAGCTCAGGATATTTTGTCATTCTGTGATTCTGAGGTTCTGTGATCTGGGGATTGATTCTGCGGTTCTGTCATTCTCTGATGTTTCTGGGATTCTGTGGTTCTGTGACTCTTGGATTCTGCAATTCTATGATTCTGGGATTCCGTGACTCAGTGATTCTGTGGTTCTGTGATTCTGTGACTGATTTTGTGGTTCTGTTATTCTGTGATGATTCTGGGATTCTGTAATTCTGGGATTTGGGGATTTCATGAATGTGTGGTTCTGTGATTCCATGAATCTGTGATTCTGTGACTCTGTGATTCTGTGATTCTTTGGTTCTGTGATTCCATGAATCTGTGATTCTGTGACTCTATGGTTCTGTGATCCTGGGGTTCTGTGGGCCTCCCCTTGCTCTTGAGGCAGCCGATGTTGGCAGTGAGCACATCCTGCAGTGCCCAGGGCCGTGTGCTGGGCCTGGGGATAGCTCCTGCTAACATCAACAAAAGCTCTGCAGGGTGTTTACAGTGCACCCAGAGCAGCATTCCTTTCTCAGTACCTAACAGACACTGTATATTCCACTGAGGATT
The DNA here is from genome assembly GCA_013397915.1 of Daphoenositta chrysoptera. Classification (NCBI taxonomy): domain Eukaryota; kingdom Metazoa; phylum Chordata; class Aves; order Passeriformes; genus Daphoenositta; species Daphoenositta chrysoptera. Next base: position 77,117 of record VZRO01002598.1, read on the forward strand.
GTTCTGTATAATCCCACCTAGGCTCTGACAAATCAGACCACTGCTCTTTCAGGCAACTTGCCATTGTGCTCCCTTTCCTCTTCATCTGCTAAAATCACCTAGGATGAGCCACTCATTCTCCTGAGGTCTTTTGTTTCCAGTATTTTCATTAGATCCTTGGACATGGTTTTCATTATGCGTGCATATGCTCTTACTACAATGTTGTTTAAATAATAACACGCACAGCAAAACGTTCATGTGTGTTGTAAATTTACTGGTGATTTTTGACCATAAGACTGCTACATCTGTCTCTGTTGGTCTCTGGCTGCTGGCTTTTTTTGTAGGTTTAACTATTAATGGTCCCAGTGGGTTGATCTTTGTCTGATAAAAACATCTCTTAAATGGATTAAATATAAGTGATGAATCATCTATTGTTAGAGCTGCTCTTAACTCCAAGTATTCACCCCATGTCATCTTATCATCTTATCACTATCTGAGCAACTCAAATGCTCAAATGTCTCTAAAACCGAGAAAAGCTGAGAGTTCTGGATCTGCTTAGCCCTATGGAGTCCTGGGGTAAGAGTAAGTATTCAAAATTTAAAATTCAAAATCAGTGGATGTCAGCTGCATTTCATTAATGTGGATATCATTTTCTGTATCTTGTTTCATGATCTGGTGTTTCAGATATAAACAAATCTACTCTGCCCTGTAAGGAACTTCCTGTAGCCATTGCACAACATCTAGGCTGCTTGAGAAGAGGCCTTTTGAAGAATAGCTTCTCTGGATCTTTCACACTCAAAAAATCTGAAACTTTTGTCAAGTTTTTATACCGATGCAAATCCCTCCCAGCAATCACTTGGAACTGTGTCTCCTTCATGTGGCTGTCAGTAATTCTGTCCTGTACTGCCTGGTTGTCCCAGGAGATGAGCCCACACATCCTCCCAGCCTCTGGTGGTGGCTCTGCCCTTGCTCTTCCCTTCTTCCCCCCTTCTCTGCAGAGTCTGTGCATTGTCACAGTTCCTTTGCGAGTGACTGGCAGGTTCTCTATCCTTCAAGCACCAGAGCCTCCCTATGATCAGGGCTTTCAAGACTGTGCACTTCTGCATGTGAGAAACCCTTCTGTGGTCCAGGAGATCAATCTTTGCTTATTTATGGGTCAGGAATGATGTGAGATTCATTCTGGTGTATCAGACTCAAACTGCTCGAGGCTGTGCAGCAAGCCTGCCAACCCAAGGTGCATTTCTCAGGATATATTTTGGAGTTACAAGGAGGCTTGTCCTTCATCTCCAGTGATTTCCTGTGTGCAAGTGGAATGTTATCGCTACACAATAAGAAGAAGACTCATCATTATCCCCAAAAGCATCATAAGCCCATTTTGTCTTATGAAAAAATGTATTAAGCCTATGTGCTTTCCTGGTAAATCTCTGCTGGTTGTTACTGGACAGGAACTGGAGCGATGCAAAAGGTAGAAAGGAAAAGAATCTATTTACAGACCCTTCTTGCCTGCTGGCACTGGAAAGTGTAGACATTTTAAAGTGGGTACAGCAAAGCACTAAATCTTCCCTGTTTTGTCTCAGAATTCCAAAAGGAGACCAGCCTAAAAGCCTGACTGAGGAGTTGGCTACTAAAGCCCCAGCTCTCAAGTGGATGGGTCACCACCCCTGTGATCCTTGGGCTGGATGAGAGGACCCATGGGGCAGTTCTCATTTCACACTGGGGGTTGGTCCGATTGCAGACCTGAACCACTGACAGAACGTTACACAGACACTTTCCTTCTTACTGGGAAAAGGTTTGGTCTCGTTTGGGTCACAGTTCAGCTGCACCCAGTGCTTGTGTGTTTCCATGGCCTTTCAGCTACTGGAGGGTGAGAGAGGGCAAGAACAAGTTTATGAAAACAGGCAAAGTGTCTAACAGTGTGAAAACTTGAGCTGGATCAGAGTAGGTCTTCACTCCTCCAGTGCAGTAACAGAATGGGAAAAATGGATACACACTGGAAAACTCAGGTGACAAGGTGGGATTCTTTTGCCTTTTGTTGTGCCCTGGTTTTCTGCTTGAGTGACCCAGATCTTGTAAAATGTATTTCTAACAACAGTAATGCACAAAATTTTCCTCCTGCCTCTAACATGCTTGTACATGCACGGCCACAGCAAGAAAGGTGGTTCCAATATATAAGGAAGGATTTTCCTTAGTGACTATGTAGTGCTTTCCTGGAAGTTCTACCGGAGAAAACAAGTCCCTTCAAATTTTCGGAAGTTTTTCTTAAGGGAACTTGGTCCACAATATGCAGAGTGGCCTTAAACATGCTCTCTGAAGTCCAAGCCTGTACTTTAGTATAGCAGTGAACCCATGAATGTGCAGAGGATGCTCACCTGCCATGTCAGAGAGCAGAATCCAGCTGTTGGAAAAGGATGGTCCATGGCATATGCATTGCAAACCACTCTATTGGATCACTCACACATCTGGAAAGAAAGGCATGGAGAGGGTTAGATCATAGGCATTTTCCACAGCAAATTAGTTAACATTAACTGCAGGAAAAAATTATTTGTGAGGAGAACAGTCCAGGAAACCAATTTAAAAAGTGGACTCGAGGGGGTATGTGTTCAGAGAACTGTGTGGGAAGTTGTGTGCATAGCTTCCACTGAAGTCAGTGTCCAGAGGGGCATCCTGAGGGATGGATGGGCCATGAGAAAATGTCTTTAAGCATGGTCACATTTATGTGGGTGAATATGAAACCTATCACTTATTACCTGATGACTGTATTCATAGCCTGGTTAAAAAACCAGGATAAGCAGCCATAGGAAAAAAATCCAACAAAATAAAACAAAACAAAACAAAGCAAAGCAAACCAAACCAAACCAAACCTAAAACTACCACCACCAAAATCAACCAACCAACCAACCAATCCAGTGATGAGGGGGAGGAGGGCAGGCTATACATCAGTGCTTTACATTTCTGCCCCAAGAATTCCACACAGCTCACAAACCTTCAGAAAAGTGGCAAATCTGACTCCATTTTGAATAATAACTGGGTTAAAGCAATTAAGTGGCTTTGCCAAGGAGTCCCAGTGCTCTCCCCATTAAAATTGGGGATGAAGGCATGTGCCTCTTTCGCTGCTTTGTTCTTGAATCTATTTGCAGCAACTCGTGGTGGTTTCAGTAGAGGACAAATTGTACTTTTTAATGACTTTGTTGCTCACATGACCCAACTCCTCATGCTGATGGTTCCCATTTTATTTTAGGAGGTATCATGTTGTGGTGCTTAAAAGGTAGCTTGTGCTTTCTCTGGTAGTATCTATTTTGTAAATAAATAAAGCCCCTTGGACTCCACAGAAACTATCATAACACTTTTTCTCTGCAGTAAATTATGACCAAATAACAAAATATTTCAAACTCTCAAAGGCTGTAACTAAATCCAGCCAGCATTCCCCTACTTTCTGAATTACTGTGAGAAAGCCAAGTTCTCTATGGTGGCTCAGCAGATCAAGGGCACTCGGCTTGTAAGTGAACATGCATGGTCACTGCACTGTGGCTGCATTGTGTTGGGATAGTGCTGTCCACAGTTTGCGGTGGGGAATGCTTCAAACCAAGCCAAGCAGCTCCTGTGCATGAAATGCCTTCCTTGAGAGCACAGAGCCATTCCAGAGGACAGGCACAAACTGTGCTGGTTGTTTTTTGTGTGTCTCAAAGGCCAGATGAATGTCTGTATTTACAAAGGACCATGAAACAAACGCTGTGAGTGGAACTCTACTGTTGGGTGAGCTCCCCATGCCAAGTGCACGGAGCCTGGAAAGGTCTGTGATGGAGGTCCAGCACAGGGGAGCTGCTGGGAAGAGCTGTCATCATTTGATGTCTCTTAACCACTTTTAAGTCCTGTAGTAAACACAGTGACTGCTGTAAAACCAGAGCAGCAGCGAGGTGCCAAATCTGTGTTCCCCTCAGAGGTCTTGGGCAGGAACAACGTTTCTGACTGTGCTGATTGGATCTGGGAGGCAGGACTGCTGCCCAGGACACTACTGAGGGTGGCCACCGTCTCCTGGTGTGGCACTCTGGCCTCATTTCTTTGATTCTGACTCATATTTGACCTCTCAAGCTGAAACTTTGTAAGCTGCCTTTCAGAAGATTTCAGGTGAAGTAATCATACCATTTTTAAACATAAACCAAGGAAAACTAATTGTATTGCCCATAGTAAAAATCTCTTGGAATTTCTTCTGCAAAGCCCTAGCAGCTCTATGGCTCACAGAGGAAAAAAATGGAAATTTGGAAGTGCATCCTCTGCATTGTGAATGCTCTTTTATCACCTTGAAGAACATTTGGGCATGTTGTAACCCTCTGAAAAATCATATTCATTTAAAGAAATCTCCTTTATCAGGAAAAGCCTTTGTTATGGTTCAGCTCGTGTGCATGACTGGACTTTCTGTGCACATCCCACCACTCTTCAGGAGTGCAGACCCTGACGTCTGAGCAGGCTCATGCTTAGAGATTATGAAGGCAAAGGACGGCTTTCTACACAGCTCCTGCTTAGCCAGGAGCTTGGGAAAAGGCACTGGGATAGTGGTGTAAGGCAAAGTGAGGAGGAAGCTGCCCGACTCAGTTCTGGCTGCTTTTCCTGCTGGGAGGTGGGCAGCAAGCAGGAGGAAGCAGGTGGGGATGCTGAGGGGAGAGCACAACCCACCAGCAGAAAAGCTGGGATGGAGGGCTTGAAGAAACACAAGATCAGTGGCTGTGAGGCAGGATGTGGAGAAAAGACTTGCTGAAGAAAGAGACTGGTGAAGGAAGGTGCTGTGGGTGAGGTGAGGTCTGGGATTAGCTGTCAATAGGGAGGCCAAGAGAAACAGAGCTGAAAGGACATGAATGCAAAAGTGGAGCCTTCCTAGAGGTCATACAGTGAAAGATGAAATATTGAAGTTCGAGCACCATTTATTTTCTCCTCCAACATTTGGTGTCATGGGCATCAGAAAATACCAGGATAAGTCCTGATTCTTAAGTCCTGACCCCTGCAGGGGTCTTTGAGACTAGTTAAACCATTAGGGTTGAACTGTGAGAAACTGAAATCTCTGGGAGGTTTTACCCACCACTACAAGAAAGGCAAAGCTGCTCTAGTTTACCTCAGAAATAGGCATCTTCAGGATTTATTTTCCTGCAAAGCTGAAAGCTCAAAAAAACTTGCATTCAGCTTGTGGAGTCTGCAGCAGCAACTTTCAAACCAGAGTCTGTGAAGCACAGGATCCACAGACAGCTTTTGTAAGGCCTGTGCAAATGTCTTTCAGAAAAACAGGACTTTTGCTTAAACTCTCTACAATTGCAGATTTTATCTATAGGAAACTAGGCAAAAAATTACAAGTCCTTAACAGACAGTGAAGGATACAGGGGAGACCAGAGACACTTCAAAATCAGTTTTCCTCTTATGAGGAGGCCAGTTCTGTGGAGCCAGGGTTAAGCATTGGGTGTTTGGTTTGGTTTATGCTCTTTGGGCCCCTGTCTGTCAAGGCTCATCCTTTCTGATGAAGATAAATCTCCTCTGCCCACCAGAGCTTTCAGTTTTAGTTCCAGCAGGGATATGCTGGTAATCCTGAGATACAAAATTGTCTTCTGAATATATTGCAGTTAACTTCAGTTGTATAAATCCAAGCATTAGGTGGATACTATAAATAGGCAGGATGTGCAAGGAGGCCAAGTTGAAAATGTGCAGAAACCATGCCTTTTTTCCTTAGTGCTATGCTTCATCATGTATAATGTTTTTCATCTGAAAAGGAAACAGCATACACGTGCTTTGTGGCTGTTGTAATTAACTGGACATAATGAATGCTGAATTTCACACTTCAGAGAATTAGATTGGGAAGGGTGGGCAATTTTTTTCTCATGTTTTCCTGGTTTTAGTACTTTCTTGGAGGTAGTTTTCTGCTAGATTGGGTAGGGAGCAGAAATACATCTGGTTTATATTACATGATGGCTGTACTCTGGCAATGGAAAAAGATGGCACTTAAAAAAAAGGAAAGAAGAATAAAAAAGAAAAGTTTGGCAACTACAGAACAGAGCAACAATTACAAGAACTATCTTAAAATTCCCAGGATTTGTAATTTACTTTTCCACGCTTACATTTTTCTGATGTTGCTGGTGTTAAAGGAGTGGGACAGAGGAAATTCAGTTGGATTTTGCGAAGTTCAGATATCTCTGTGACACAATCCCCTTTATTCAGGTTGCCCCCACAGCAGCTGCTGTGATTTGCACACGAAAGGGATAAGAAGAAAGAAAAAGTGATAGATCATAGTGTTTTGTCTTGTATTTTCTTCAGCCAGCAGACATGAAATCTTGAAGGGGGTCTCTCTCTTAGCTGGTCTCATTTACGGGGATGAGGCAGAAGCAGGATTAATGCAGATGGTTTTGGAAACAGAGCTGTGTGAGGCATCTTTAAGCTGGGAGAGGGGAGAAGTTGTTTTAGCAATGCAAGAGCACCTCGTGATGTGTCCCCTGGTGCAGTTTGCAGTTTTTTTCCCTTTGTATATTCACCCAGGGAACAGGTTTTGTTCCCCACACACAAAAGCATGAAGAACTGAGGCTTTACTCGTGTTGTGGCCACTTGCATCTCGGAGCAGAGGCGTCGGGAGCCCAGGACACTGACCATCTGTCTGGATTTGAGCAGGGCTGCGGGAGTGACTTTCGGGCACCTTCCAAGAGCAGAGGAAGTGCTGCATCCCCTGGGGCTGCTTTTCACACCCTCCGATTTGGAGAGTGCAGTGGTTCAGCCCCTGCAGGGCTGGGCCTCGGGAGGTTGGGAATCTGCTTCCCCTGCAGTGGGGTCTGAGCTCGATGACTTTTTTTTACCCCAAGGTTGTACAGCACTGGAACAAAATATGTTCTGCGTGATTTTTAAGTAAAAGCTAATGTGAAAATGTGGGAGTTTAGACCAATGTAAACACATTACATTTAAAATGGTTTTCCAATGTAATAAATAAAAAAAATAGTGTTCCTGTTATTGAAATTCCTAAAGAACACATTTTTCCTTCTGATTCATGATTTAATTAGATTATATTTTATTAGACATTCTTTACAATTTTTAAAATACTGCTATTATACATGCACAAAGGAAAATCAGTTTGAACAATTGTATGTAGGCATTCATTGAAATCAACCACAAACCAGGAACATTTTATGTCAGTTATCAATGTACTCAATATGTATATCTAAAGTGCATTATATTACAAAAAATATAGAAAGTCAGCAGCACCAAGATATGTTCACAAAATAAATACACCAGTCAACAAAATAAATTATGGTAAATGTGACAATAATAATTGTCTTAGCCTTAGCCAAAAAAAAAAAAAAAGAAATAAAAGGAAAATTCACAATAACCAAATGTGCAGTTTCAGAGAGCAATGGGGGGAAAAGGTTTTATTCTGAGCATTTACAATATTTACAGGTAATAAATATTTTAATACTTCCCATATGTTCACTATTACAGAATACTGCAATATGTCTTCCAAAAAATCTCTTGCTGAAAATGTCAGCGCCTCCTGCAAAGAAAAAAAAAGGGCAGAACAAAAAAATGAATTAATTTTTGCTTCAAATGTGTGGACATAAAATCAATAAGAAGAGTGCCATGGACTGTAACAGGTGTGCCTTGCTAGTAACCATTTGCAACAATAAGGCCTGTTTGACCATGTCACAGTTTTAGATAGCTGTTCATGACCTCTGCTATGTTTTTCTCAATGCAACTTCTCCAGCAGTGTGATGACCTGCAGTTTGTCACACACTGAGGCCATCTATTGCACTGTACTTTACCCTTGGAGGAATGGAAAGGGGCTTTAGTTTTATTTACAGTCTTAGGCAAGAAGATTCCTGAGTTCTACAGGCAGAAGAATTGTATCACCCTATGATAAAAATGTCAAGTGCTGACAAAGAAAAAAACAGTTGAAGAAAAACGAAATTAGTTTTGAAGATATGGAAAAGGAAGTCCTTGTTGATTCTGTTCACTTGTTCACTGCTGGGGTGTGATGCCATGTTCTGATTGAAACAGTGTCACGGGGCTTATTTGGTCTCTTTTTCCCACTGATAGACCACCCCTTAGACAAGGGGCTATGTATTTCTGTGGTGTCTGTGAGTAAAGGCTGCTCAGGTCTTGGAGTGAGCAGACCCTTGGTAGCATCTCTTCGAGTGCTTGACTGAGTGCAAAGGCTCTAATCATGAAACTTTCCCTCTGGGACCCAGAGAGCTCGGTCCTGAAAGAAAGCAACCATCCTGTCCTGCTATCCTCCAGCTCCTGTTGCATTCAGCCCAAGCTGAAGCAATCAGCTGCACCCAGTCCTGAGATCTGGGAGTTTTCCAAGGGATGCTGTAGTCTGGTGGGAGTTCTGTCCCCATGAGAACAAAGCAGAGCCTGCTCCCACTCTGTGAGTGTATTCCTTGTACAGCAGCATGAACTTGCTCAGAGGTGCTGCAGGAAACGCTGAAGGGCTGGGCTTTTCCTCCTTCTGTCCCTGTGAACTGCCCATGTTTTTTTAGTGGTTCCTTGGGAAACCCCTAAGGGTGGAATGTGGAGCTATAGGATGGAGTGGGATTCTCTCTGATTCCCCTGATCACCAGGGCTGGGGGTAACATTCCACATGGCAAAAGCGTGTGGGTTTGAGGCACAACAAAATTCAGATCCTGGAGAGTTTAAGAGGGTTCTCTTAACAAGCATGTTGAAAGGGAGGGTATATTCATTGGGGAGTTTACTCATTCAAAAGTTTTTTTAGGAAATTAGGTAAGAGCAACTTAATTAAAGTGGGAATATAGCTGGAATGTCCAAGAGAAATAATTTTTAAACTGCCTGGAATGGAAATACTAGCATGAAGCACCTTAATAATTAGCAACAATATTAGGGTCAATTTCAGGATATATTCCAACAGGTATAACAATGAAATATAATTAATATAGCATGACTGTGTATGTGTGTGTGTCTGCATTACTCAGGCCTATTTCTAAGAGGGTGGAATTTTCAATTTGGCCTGTATTTTAGGTTTTGTTTAAAAGTTTAAGCTAAGCCACATCTGGACAATGGGCTCTGTAATAATGATCATTTGCAAGCTGTGTTCAGTGATTTGGCCCCAGGTTTTGAAGGATTGGCTTCTTTCGTGAGATACTCCCTGTAGCAAGTAAAAAGATCTAGACACGACATTATTTTTACCCATTTTTTTCTGACTTAAACCTTAAATTTTGTTTTCACAATTGATGAGAGAGAATTGGCATGAAGATTTTAATCCAGGGTGTTGAGCAGAAAAGAAGCACAGGGATACAGTGAAAATCATGCTTAAAGTCTACATCTTTTGCCAGCCAACTGGGATAACTAAAAGCTTGTGTACTAGAAGTTTGTTAGGGCTAAACAAGCATGTTTTCTGTACTTGTGAAGGAGGGATTCCATTTTTCTTTTTTAATGGATTCTTTTCGTTTAATCATCTCTGGTTGTGTATCTAAAATACAAGTTCTCTTTAGGAATCTGTGAGAAATGCTGCACTTGGCTGTTGGACTTCACAGCAAAGCTGAGAGCATTCAGCCATCCAGCCACACTTCAGACAGAAAGGCTGAACTGCGAAAATCAACAGGGTTGTACATGTAGTTCTTTTCTATATCCCATTAGATAGACACCAAAGACTAGCATAGCAAGAAAAAGAAATAACAGTTAAAATGCCCTAGGATGTTTTTTCCTCACATTCTAGATTTCTTTGTGCTCAAGACAGGTGTTACTTGCTGTCCAACACAGTCCCTTGACATCTATTGAAACATAGGCACCTCCTGAGCAGAATCCTGAAGGTTGCCTTTGCTAAGGTGCTGAGACAAACCAGTGTCTCTTACTTCCCTCCTACCTGCTACAGCCATGCCAACTGGTTTTGGTCTAGGATACCCTGGTTTATGGTCTGGGATGCACTGGTTTATGGTCTGGGACACCCTGGTTTATGGTCTGAGATCCCAGCCACAGGTGTAGATGCCAGCACAAGCTGAGGTGATGGAGCACATTGCAAACTGTGGCCTGTAAAGCTTAGCCCCAGTCTGGATTTTAGTAAATCCCACAGCTGGTGTCTCTTTCCAAGGGATTTACTGTGAGCAAGTAGCACTTGTTTTATGTCTCTGTTCTGCCAAGGTGAAGGGGAGGAGGAGAGAAAAGGGTGGGGGTTTTGTTGGTGAAGTGCAAACATTCAAGGAGAACTGAGGAGTGGAGTCCTTGGCTTTATCTGCAAGTGTGCAAATTTCCACTCGAGCTGAGATGACTGCAAGGGGATGAGTCACTTGGGACACCTAAGCTGATGTCTCCAGGCCACTGCCCTAAAAACCCTTCACTGTCATGCATGGGGGAAGCATGTCCCTCTCCAAGGGCAATGCTAAACATTTTTAAGCAGCAATGTAATTGTTTCATGAGCTGGCAAAAGGATGGAGCTGAATTAAAAAGTCCTAATGGCAGGGAAAATTTTATGGTCAAATGCTGGTCTGCATTGTTTGCAGATATTACTGAGAGAATTTTTCCGTGTTCTCCCCTAAGGTTAAACAGTAAAATGAAAAACTGTAAAGTAAGGGTAGGAAAGTTGCCAAAAAGGGGAGGTGTTGAGAGGAAGGAAAGAAAACTTCACCATTTTATAGATGCAGAGCCTTAAATAAAAGTCAAAGCTTTCAATCTGCTGAGGCCCAAGTGTGGGACCAAGATATGATGTGAGATGCACTACAGTTAAAGCAGAAAAGGAAATTTTAGTGGCTGTGATCTTCTTACTTTTTGCAGAAATACCTTCACTTACTACTCAGCTTCAGGAAGTAGATTTTGGCAATAAGTTGTTTACATGAATTTTGTCTTATAAGAAAGAAAGGCTTGCATTTTGTCCCCAGTGCAAGGTGGAAGGGGCACTTACCTGCTGAGACCACCTTGAGACTGTGCTTGAAAAGCCACTGCCCAGTCATGAGTACAGAGATCTGCTTTTACTCCCAGTTTGGGTGAGGCCTTGGCCTCTCACACCAAGGGATACAATTTCAGTAAATACATGGCATGCTCCCCAAAAGAACATAGCAGAATTACCTTAAAGTGTGATTATGTGTAGTAACAGAGATGTCCAGGAGTGGGCTCTCGGTCACGACATCTCCATACATGCCAGAATTTAGCCAAGCTGAGCGGGTTCGCCTCTTTTTCTTCTCTTGTTCCTTACGTTTTCCAGGCTTCGCTTTCTTTTTCTTCCCTGACACCTTCAGGGGCTGCTCCTTATAGGTCTGTGATTTGTTTGTCTCCTGAGTTAGGTATCTGCCCTCATCTTCACTGCCAAACCGGACAGGGTAGTTCTTCGTGTTGGTAGAAGGTTTAGGATTAGGTGACACCTCTGACGTTGCACGGATCTCTGCAGTGTTGACACCTTCGATTAAATTTTGAAGGAATATTCTTCTTCGTAAGTCTTGGATTGACTTGCCCTTGTCATGCAATAGCTGGTGCTCTGATACAGCCCGTTTGCTGAAGGAAGAGAAGAGAGGAGAGGGAAAAAATGTTTAGAATTTGGTTATTGCTCAGTACTTGGCAGAGCTCCTCTCTTCTCTGGCTGTGGTGGCCACAGTGACTGTGTACCAGGCTCAGAGACATCCAGTGAAGTCAGACTGCTGGAGCAAGTCCTGCTTCTTCCTCAGAGCAGCTGCTCCCAGCAGAGAAGGCAAAGACCTAAGCGGGTAATAATTCTCAGCTGACCGATCACACACCACTGGACCTGGAGCTGGATTAGTCACTGCTCTGTTCTAGGAAAGCATTAAGACTCTTAATATATCACACTTGAGCCAGTAAAAGCAGGAAGGCAGTTGTCAGAGATAGGAAAACTAAAGGGTCAGATAATGCAGCAAGAGAGGAAAAATCCAGTACTGGAGCTGGAAGCAGTGTTTATAGTTCTATAGGTTATAATTTATAGTTAGAGCATCATTCTAGTGATTTTCTTCGTCTCAGTCACGTACTTCAACAACATAAACAAGCACATAAAGCTCATTTTATTCCTGCATATAGATAAGTGCAGTTGCAGGAGCGTAAGGGAAAAATTTTTGAATTTGGGTGCCTAAAACACAGGCACTTCAGTCCATAATGAGCTATCCAGGGAGGCAGCCTGAGCATCAGTAGAGATGAGCCTCAGCCACTCCTGTGGATTTGCTGCTTGGTCACTTGTGTCTAATTATGGTTTTAGATGCCTTCCTAGTTTTGCTTTAAATCTGAACTTCTGGGGCCAAGTTTCTTTCTTTGTCTGCTGAGCTGTTTGAGTTTTGTGCTAACCCTCTTCACTGGATCTTCTTCAAGAGCATCCTGGTTTGTTGGAGTGGTTTTTCCAGAGTTCATCCTGACCTTTTGGTACACTGAGCTCTGCCTTGTTTTCGAGGAACTGGAAGATGAGTAGCTATCTGTCTTTTAGAGATGTTGTACTGGCAAGGAATCTATTAAACATCTGAGGAAAGAAGATACAAATGGCACCTGGATCATAAATAACTGTGAGAAAATACATGGCTTTTCCTTGAAGTGGAGTAGACGCACAGCTGCGCTGTGAACCACAGGCAGAGAACAAGCTGGGATTTTAGCTGTGTTCCCATGAATGCAATAATACAGTTTATCCTTGCAGCATTCACGCTGGGCAAGGACTTCACATGCAAGACGGAGAAATGCAAAGACCTTTATTGCGCAGCTCGGTTTACCTAAATACTAGTCCACAAACAGGGTATAACCTCATATAAACAGGAAGATCATATCCCAGGATTTCACCCAGTCACCTGGAGTATTCCCTAGATATTACCTATTATGGTAAGGTGTAAATAATAGCATGTAAGGTCACTAACCACAATCTTCCCAGGCCATTGGTCAAGAAGGTCACTAACCCACAGTCCTCTTTTCTAGCTAATCTCAGGTGACCTGGATGTATTTCCATGATTACCACCAGGTCTAGGGAAGATGCTTTTGTTGGCCTTCAGGCCTGCTTTTCTATAACACCCATGGTGTAACCCTACAATCCTTGCAATTGCTCTACTCCAGCATGCAGTGTTTGGCTATGGAATCTCTCCTCTTGCATCAGGGTATGGCATGTGACTGGATTCTTACTGGCCAAAGACATTCCATTCACTGCCTATCCTATAATTATTTGGTCAATTAGCTGGGTAAGAAGTGGTTTCTGCGTACGGGTGAACTGGAAGAAGACACATCATTGTGAGTGAATATTCCTTCCTTCCATCCCATCCCTCATTCCCCCGCTATGTTACCAGGGTTCAAAATGCAAAATGTTTGGGAGTGTTCTGCAGTTTCTCTTTCTCAGTCCCTTCCGCCAAACCCTTTAGATTTATGACTTGATTGACAGTAGAGCTATTGGAAATTGGCACATTCAAGTAGTATTGGCTTAAGAGCATCCCCTTCACTTTTTGTCTTTGTAGGGCTGCACTTTCCTAGTATTGGGTTCAAGTGATGGATTTAAGTGATACTACATCTCTATTACTCAGCACAAAATTGAAACAGCAGCTTTGCCCCATTCCTCAATGAGACTGGAAGATGACTTTCAGAATCTTGCTCAGAATAAGCTCTACATATACTGAAGGTTGTGAGCACACATGTAATCAAATGTCTGTGTTTTAAGTGTCCCAAAATCAATTTTGCATTACTTCAATCTTTACAGCAAATATTTTGTGCCACTCTACTAAATGTCCCTAAGCAAAAATGCAATGTGAATAATCCTAGGTTGATCCCATATTGTGTCTTTCTCTTCAGTGCAGCTGTGGCCATTAACACAAGCTCATGATCTCCCCCAGAAGAATTTTTTGGACCAAGAGCCATCTCCAACACCCTTCTCATTAGGGTCAGTCTGATTGACAAGTAGGCTAATAAAACCAGCACCCTGGGCTGCTCTGGGTGACTGCCTCTGTGCTGCCCGTCAGGCTGTCCAGTGTGACTCAGGTTACATTCTGAGCTTCAGTAGTCTATTTTCTCAGGAATTTTCATGGGAAATTCAGTTCTGCTTTCGCTCTTCTAGTTCATAGAAAGTGTATGAAATCTCCATGCTTTGGGGAGTCTAAACCAGTGTGTCATGTGATGAGCAAAGCTTTCCTACTACCTCTTGTGAACTACCAAGGATAATTCCTTCTGTCACAGACAACTAAAGCTGCCTTAATCCTCTAATGTGTATTTGGTCCATTTCCCCACTCTGACAAAATCTTGACTCTCCAAAGCCTGTTATTAAAGTCCTCTTGATTGAAAGCCTATTCCATTTTACAGAACTGAAACCTAAACATTTGGTTCCAGTACACACAAGGCAGTCAGAGAGCATTACAAGATCTACATCTTGAGTGAGTATGCATTTCCAAAATAATGCAGGGATTGACGTGTGAGGGGTTGGTGTGCCAAAGAGGGTGGATTTCTCTTTAAATGTCTGTATGATATTTAGCATCAATTCTGGCCCCAAATAACATTCTGCTATTCCAGATGATTGTATAACATTACGTAGTGTTACATTTCACATGACGTTTATTACTCAGCCAGACTTAAGGATTACATTCTGCCTACCAGCTTCCTTTGTATGCTCTAGATCAAAAGTCTCCTTGAAACAAAGATGCGATAGATACATATCTCTTTGACCTTCTGCCTCCATCTGCTTCAGTTATTCAAACAACTCCTATGTTTGTGAGTCATGGAGAAAGACTTGCCCAAGAAGACTGATGTAAGAAGTGCTTCATAATGGAGATACCAACAACATCTCACCCACACATTCAAGAGTAGGAAGGCAATGGAGACTGGAATGATTGCATTCACATATTGGATATGAGACGTAAAAAAATATTAGGCTGTTAGGGTTAAGATGACCCACTAGAGGTCCCTTCCATCCTTCTATTAAACGCACCTCTCATCCCAGGAAAAGGAGTCTGTACCCAAACCAAGAGCAGTAAATGCTAAGCTTACATGTGGCAGGCACTTCTGAGAGTGGGATGTTGACAGTTTGTACTTGACCAGAGCATCCAAACTAATTACTGGGTCCAAGTACACTGTGTACACATGAGACTGAGTGTCTCATCATGGGGAGAGGAGCAGAAATCCATGACTTGTGACTATCCTGACTTCACGTACTTACAGATAAGCTGCTCTTTTCAGGCACATTCCTCCTTCACTTTTTTTTTTCTTGAGATATCTAGCATTTCTAAAAGGCAACATTCTTCAAGCTACCACTTTCAATCTCAGAGAGCTGCTCTTATTTAGCTGTTATTATCCTTGACTGTTCATGTTGGGCCTGATCCTAAATTCAGCAAAAAAACTGAGGAGGATTCAGGCAGCTCTCTGGATTTTGCAAGACTGAGTGCCCTTGCCACTGACTCCAAAGGGAGGGAAATCTGCTCAACCTATCTCAGGGTTAGGAAAAATATTTTGAACAGATCTAGGGACATGATGCTGCGATGTCTGGACATGATAATAAAAATATGTAGTTTCATTTTGAGGCATTACTGGGTTTATCAGAAGTTCTTTAGCAGCTAAAGCACTCCTATAACAACATATCTGGAAATCTTTTCTTGCGACAATTTGCTATTGCTTTCCAGGGGAGATTTGCTTCCGCAAAGTCTGTAGAACCAGGCCTACGTAATGTTGATTATTTTTGCATGTCTATGATAATGTGCTTCAGTAGTTTCATCTATTACTGATTTAAGCTTTTGACTGAAAAAAACCCCAAATAACTCGAAGCCGAAGTGAGTTATTAACCATTAACTCTAGGAATGGTTTGTGGTGATATTAAAACACGACACATGTTTGAGTGTGGTGTCTGTGTTTGTGCTGTGCCCACAAACAAAACTACGTGAATGCCACTAACTGACAGCTGACCGCTTTCTTGTGTGTGTTTTACATGCCAGAGCAAAGAGGGAGCTGAGAAATGTGTTTTCACTGGGTACCTCACGCTTTTCTTTCCCCCTGTCAGGACAGAATGAGGATGTTGGGAAGACCTCTAATCCTGACCTTTAAAAACAAGTGTTAGAACTACAGTAACTTCAAAAAGAGAAAGAATATTTCTTTGCAAACACAATTATTTTTTTAACAACCAAATTTGGCTTAGATCCAGTTCAGAGTTTCCTAGCCAAGAAAATAACAGCATTTAATTGCACTACAATTATTTTCTTATTTTATTTATTTTTGAAACTGAAGTTTGATTCCTCTATATAAAATGGTCCCAAAAGAAAGAAATAGCCCAAGAACAGCTTGCAGGACTACAAAACAGTTAAACCTTAATGCACTGAGAAGAATACACTGTAACATTATCAGCAATAACATGTTCTACACAATTTGCTGTAGGAGGTTTGTAATAGCTCTCTGCCTGGTGCCAAACTTTAGGTGTCTCTGAAGTCACTTCACCTCTGGTATTTTTTTTTTTTTTTTGGGTGTTTGGGGTTTTATTACTATTACTATTTCTATTATTATTATTTTTATTATTATTATTATTATTATTATTGTGTGTGTTGCTTAAATGACAGAGGAAGTGCTATTAGGAGCTCTTGTCTTTATGTATGTAATAAAACATTTACAAGGAAACCCATCTGAAATTGTTTGCTGTGTCATGTTTCCTTGTAAGTTGTGATCGGATTTTCCAGCACCCTTTCTCCAACTTGACTTCCTTTGGAACTGAATAACAATACAGCCCTTCCCAGTATGACTGAGGTGTTCTTCCTTAGAAAATCTGATGCAAGTCCAGAGAAAGCCAGCGAGTTAGACGTGTGAGACAGCTGCTCCTGCATCAGCCCAAAGGCTTCTCCTACACTTTGCATACGGGTATTAGTATAAACCAGGCTGATTATTTTGGAAGGAGCTAAAAGGTCATTTCCTGAACAGACTGTCTTAAGTTACACTATCATTTATCAAAAAATATGCCTCTGCTTCTAAGTAAGATACTGGACTCCCTTTGGATTTTTTTTCCCCTGAAGTGGCAGAAATCCAAAGAAATTGTTCAGTACTTCAGTGTCATGATGGCCCTCACTTCTGCGTGTTTCCCCTACCCGTATCAATATTGGCTCCACGCCAGAGCCGAGGAAGTGTATGCTATTCAATGTAACACACAGCATTTGGATAAATCAGGATGCTTCCTACCAGGGTCCCGGGCAACAGCACAACAATCACCCAGCTGCGTCGGAAGAGAGCCCCCTCAGCTTTCACATCTCCTCCCCCAAAACTTTTTAAGGTCAGACAGCTGCAAAGCGCCCTTTCCCCGTCCCAAATGCCCCTTCCTGGCTCTCAGGCACCGCCGGCGAGCACCTGGGGCAGGTAACGCGGAGCGGCCCCGCGCAGAGCTGGCAGCGCTGCCGAGCGTCCCGGGCTGCCTCCCTCCCTCGCCGCCCCGCCGCCGCAGCGAGGGGGAATAAAGGGAAAGAAAGAAAAGAAGAAAAGGAACTCACGGTCTACGGCTGATCCCCTCGACTGATCTCCCGTAGGAGGGCACGGAATAACTCAGCAGGAACACTGCGAAACTCCACTGCTGGAAGAGTTTAGCGAACATTGTATCCTCCGGGGCTTAAAACCTGCGAAGAAAGGGAAGTCAGTCCCGAGGGACAGATGCGCCAGCGCCGTCCTCAAGGAGTCCCCGCTCCGGCTCTACCAGCTCCGAGGCTCTGAAGGAAAAACAAACTTTCCGAGCTCTCGGCTCACTCCTTCCAAACTTCGCTCTGTCCCTCTCCCTTCCTTGCTGTCTGCCTCTCTGTCTCTCCCTCTTTCCCTCCCTCCCTCTCTGTCTTTCGCTGCCCGCAGGCAGATCTCTCTTGATATTAGTTCTAAAAGCATCTAGCTCTCATTTGAAGAGGGTTGGAGCGGGGTCCAGGGAATTCCCTGAGCCCTGTTCAATCCCGGTCCGCTAAGCCACACTCTGAGGGCTTTATGTTACAGCAAAAGCCCTCCCTGCAGATAAGGAAAGATTCCCAAAAGTCAGCTCAGCTGCTCACTTCTCTGTAAACACGCGCGCGGACGCACAAACACACACACAGACTGAGACGGGAGGGCAGATGCAGCTCCACATCTGTCTTTCAGTATACCTCTGCAAAAAAAAAAAGGGTCTGGTTCACGTCTCCAGCTGCCGGAAAGGTTTTGGTCCCCAACAGTGACAAGGAGAGAGACAAGCAGTGACAAGGAGAGACAAACAAAGGTCGCTGGCCTATCTGGGGAGCCCGAGAGGTCTGGGAGGAGCGGTAGCCCCGGGAGGCTCAGGGGCTGGGAAGCATGCTTGGCTCGGCAGGTTGGACTGGGCTGCAGCCTGCGATGTTCACACGCTCCGGAGCAGCCTCTGGGAGACCTGAGGGAGGACGGAGGGTTTTGCAAAGAGATGGCGCCCTAGGAACATGTGCGGAGACAGCGACAGCCGGGACGGGATACCCACAGCCAGAACGGAGACTGGGAATCGGCTCTTCCCGGGCCCGCAATCAAAAAGGAGCCAAGAAAGGGAAACAACCGGCAGCACATGCACTCAGCGGACCCCAAGGACTCCGGCCAAGCTCTCCGCATCCTCTGCAGCCGGACTCCTCTCTCACTCACCGTCCAGCTCTCCCTTTTTGTGTTTACCCCCGGGTCAGCGCCTCCCCTGCCGCGGGAATTCCTCCCATCGGTGGGGGCACTTTTTAGCTCAAGCCCCAAAGCCCTGCCCGGGACTGTTGCCGCCTTTCCTTGCACGCACCTACCGTTGTTGGTCGCGGTTCCCTTATTAGCCGGAGGGTCGGATCCTAATGATGCTAATTGTACGCTAGTGAAGGGAGGGGGAGAGGTAAGGGGGAGGGCGAGGGGAAGGACTCGCGGTCTATGAACACAGGCGCTCCTGGCCAAAAAAGTAAACTAGTGGAAAGTTTTCTCCTCCTCTCCCCGTTTCGCCTTCCACTTCGCCCTCCTTCAGCCTGGCCAGGGCGCTGCAAACCTCTGTGTCAGGTTGCGCTCCCGTGCGAGGCGGGCAGCGCCGCAGGGCTGCGGGGACAGCGGTGGCCGGAGCGGCCGGCGGGGCCGGAGGCGGCCGCCCACCCCCGGTCACCCCCGCAACCCGCCGGGCACCGACGACCGGCAGCCCCGCACCCCTCGACGGAGGCACCAAACTTTTCCATCCCGGGATAACACTTCTGTAAAACCCGAAGGTAACTCCGCCCGTCTCTCCAGCCTGTTCGCGCAAGGAGCAGCCCCTGGCTGCTGCAAGGGGACACAGGGACAGAGCCGGGCAGCCAGTCCGCCCCTTGCCCCCACCCCCAGCGGCTCTTCCAGAGGGAAGGCCCTACACTCCGGGATCCTCATGTTCGACGGCGCAGGCCGGGCCGTGCCAGCGCACACCTGGGGACGATGGCTCCGTCCCAGCAACATCCCGGGAGCCCTCGTCCCTCCGCGGGGTTCTGCTGAAGCCCCCCCCCCAGAGATCGAAGCGGGCACCGCCGCTACCCCCGGGGCACTGGGGTCCCTGGTTGTGTCGCTGACAGCCTGATTTACGGGGAATGCTTTCCCAACACCCTCACAAGCCACAACAAAACACTGAGGCGTGCCGGCTGGTTGCTCTTTCTCATCCTGCCCCAGAATTAAAGAAAGCTCTCTGGAGAACGTTTAAGTGCAAAGCAAAGCGTTTTTCTACCTGCAGGTTATTTTAAGTTAAACGACGCCTGCTGCCACAACTTAAAACCCCAGCTCCTCAGCCAGATTCCACACCACACAGGCAAATAAAACCGACAACATAAGAGCTGAAATAAAAATTATGCTGAAAACGTTAAATCGTTTGTGCTGTAAATAAATTCCCTGAACACCTGGTAGGCTGCAAATTAAAATATATAGCTAATAGGCATCTTTGATTTACGTTGCCCTTTCGACTAATTAAAAATAATTGTGAGATCTCCTGAAAATAAGCCCCACACACTCATAGGTGTATTGCTCATGTTAAAAGTAAAACGTCCATCAAATATTTTTAGAATTTACTCTACCCCAGAAATTAATTTTTTTTTCTAAATACACCAAACCCCAACACACACCATCCCTTACAGACTCAGGAAAAATAAATAGCCTCTATTATCTCAGAATCCTGAAGTTCCTTCACAATTTATCACTTCACCTTTTCCTTGAGTTACAGCTGTCTGTGCCTCTCAGAGATCACCCTGGCCAACAGCTGCTCTTCTCAGCAATCGATTCCAAAACTATGTTCTACGCTTAAGAAGAAGAAACAAACAAAAAAAAAACANTACCCCTAAAAAAAAAAAAAAAAAAAAAAAAAAAAAAAACCCCAAAAAACCCCCCAAAAAACCCAAAAAAAAAAAAAAAAAAAAAAAAAAAAAAAAAAAAACCAAAAAAAAACAAAAAGAACCCCAAAAAAGAAGTTATATGAATGAAAAAAAAAACCAATACTTTGCAAAAATTCAGCCTACAGAGCTTTGATTCTGCCTGTAACAGATTAGGGATAAATAAAGGGTGTTAAAAGCAGGTGCTTTTCTCCCTTGCTGCTCTTTTTATTATGAAGAACAGAAGCTTCTCCTAATATATATAGTGAGGGAGACCCTTCTCCATTGCTTTTATTGAAAAGACCAAACTTGTGACATCACTAACCACCTTCCTATGGCTGAGTTCGCCTCTTCCCTGCCTCAGTGGGCTTGGAAAAAAAAATAAAATGGGGGATGAAAAAAAAAAAAATACATCCCAGCNCCCCCTGAGGGCTGTCATCTGCAGCGGCTGCTTTGACTGCTTTGTCACCTGCCACGTACACAAATGAGCAAACTCATGTAGCCGTGAGCAAACTCCTGGTCCCCAGCCACACCGTAAGCCTGAGCCCTCCTCCGTGGCAGGATGGGGAGAAAAGTCCCCTCATTTGGGGTTTAAACCTTCCCTTCCCTGTAGGATGCTGCGGGAGATGCTCTCCGGGGGGTGGACCCGCCGCCACCTGCAGCATCTACCCCCTCCCCCGGTCCGGCTGCTCCGCAGTGGCAGCTCCCGGTGTTCCCTGGCCTCGGACGGGAGAGAAGGGATGAGACTGGACTAGAGGATGGACCGGCGGAGCTTTAGGCGCGATTCCAATCCCCACACCTGCGCCAAACATCGCTCCGCTCACGGAGCGTCCACGGGCACGGCTGGCCCGGTGTCTGCGAGAGGGAAAAATCCCACACTTTTGTGGGGCTTTCACCTGCCGGGGCCTCGGTTACGGCAGGGCTCCCCGCCAAGGCGAGCAGCTCCGCCGCCGGTTGTTTCTCCAGCCGGGATGCACGGAGGGAACTGGTCCTTTTTCGGACCTGGGAAAGGCTTCAGCCGCCGAGAGGTGAGGCAAAACCCCGTGTTTGTTTTCTGGCCAAGCCCTCTCTGCCGCGACAAGGCAAACCTTATCATTTTAGGTTTTCTGACTCCACTTTCTCCCGTCTTCCCGCCTCAAAGACAATGAGATTTTGGAGGGATGCCGCGCTTGGCTTCTGCCTCCTTTTTCCATACGTATAAACAGGCATAAATCAGCTTGCCTACGAGGAAGTTGACCTGGGAGCTTAGCTAGAAAGATAAATCCCTGTTCCAGGTTTGGCACGTAATTCCCGAGCGGGGAATAGGACGGGGCTGCGGGCGGGTGTGTGACCGGGCTCCCCCCAGAAGCGGCTCAGGAGCGAAACAAAAGCCAGCAAGAGGGACAGGTTCAGCTCTTTGGGGAGGAGGTGCCCTTGTAGCCTCAGGGAGGCAGAGGCAAATAATGACTAAACCCCCGCCCGGTGCTCCGGAGATGGGCTAAATCCTCAGCTCTGCAAACTTCCCATCCTTCACCTCTGTGAAGTTCCGCCTCTCCCTCCTCCCTCTTGTTTTATTCACAATAAAGCATTTTCGTCATTTCCCCTCCCAGATTTCTGTAACCTCATTTGCACTCGTCCAGGGCTTCGATTCAGATGGGGCGTTTAACCTCCCCAGTCTTCCCAGGGTGGAAAAAATGGTGTTCAGCAAAAAAAAACACAGAGGCGTGCTGACTGCTGGAGAGTCTGGCGGGGAAGGGAAGGGAGCGGCACAACAGTGATTGCTGGACTCGTCCTGCGAGGACCAGAAATCCCTACTTGCTCAACGTCTCTGATCCAGCAAGGTTAAAAGCCAGCAAGCGCAGCTCTCTGCAGGCGAGGTCCGAAGCCCCAGAATATTTTTCCAAGGCTCCCAGGGTGGGCTTGAGGACAAGGCTGCTGTGGAATTGGTAGCAGACACGGCTGCTCGCAGACTGAGGCAGACTTTTAAGCACACACTCATTCTTGCCCACGACCTAGCCCTGCTGTGCTCTGCAGTGCTCAGTTCTCATGAAGGGTGTTTTCCTCTCCTCTGACTCCCCGGTGGCCGTCGGGGATGAGAAACTCCTTCTCCCACGTCTGACGTGGTGTCATCTTCGCATTGAGTGAAAAGTTTGCTCGGGGAGAAAGAAAAACCCATTTTCCCCCTCCCCGTTAGCAAGCCCCAGACGTTCCGTGGCGCTCCATGCGAGCACACTAATCTCCTTTATTAAACAATGATAGCGTAGCTGAGCAGAACCGCCTCTCGCACAAAATCTCGCACTCGAGAGACGGCCGGAGTTCCCCCGGCTCAGCTATTGACACAACGCGCCGTTTATTTAGACAATATGCATTTAATTTAATGCACTCGAGAAAGGGCGGGCGGGGCGGGANGGCGCTGTCCATGGTGGTGCTGCCCCGGCCGAGCGCCGCCGCCCCGCTGCCGCCGGACACCTCACCCGGCACCGGCACCGGCACCGGCACCGGCACCGGCACGGGCTCCCTGCCCCTGCCTTCTCCACAGGTACAGCGATCCAGCCCACCTGGGACGCTCTGACACCGAGCCGCCGCCCGAGTCCCAGCCTGTAGGGGAGGAACTCGAGGGGAGCAGGCAGCTGGTTTAGCCCCCGCTGAAGGGACGCTTGCAGACAGAACCCCTCCAAGCGCTCATGGCACTCGAAATGCTGGCAGCCACCACGCTTTCAATGGCACGTGTATTTTCGTTTAGTGCTCTTAAACCTTGAACTCTTACACTGCCTCTCTGTCTAGGTCTGGTCTTGACTTCAGCTTGAAATAACTTTAAGCATGGATTGAACTTTTTTTTTCCTCCTTTTTTGTTTTTCCTTTTACCGAATATCTATCAAATACCAACAGGAAGGAACATGTCTGGTCTATTTAACTTCCACAGAACTAATACCAAGCTGGGCTGGCTGGAGAACAAGAATTCAATTTAAAGAAGTGGGGGGAAGATTTGCAATTTGTTTTTGTGTTATGTTGGAACAAAATCCATCCCTTTAGACACTTTTCTGAGATGAGACAGACTTACCTCCTCCCTTGGAATAGCTTAGTGGTTAATGTACTCATCTGAGATGTGGGACACCAGAGGTCAAGTCCTTTACTTCTCTGATTCAGAGTCCTAATCCTTGGACTCCCAGTTTCTCTCAGTTCCCTCCCATCCCAGACCTAAAAATCTTTGTGATTACATTTGTGATGAATTGATATTTTTCAGTGGGTGGAACATGAATGTTTAGTAAAGGAAAAAATTCCCATCTAACAGTTATTCTGAGCAGTTATTCTGGGATTTTTTGGTTGAACAAGGAGAAATCCAGACAGCTATCATACAACAATAGAAGGGAATTGAAAGCTGAAAAAAGAAGGGGTGATCTGGGAAAAAGGAACAAGTTTCCTTCTGTGGTGGCACACAGGACTGGTGTGGTTAAGACATATATTCTTCATCTTTATCTTTGCAGATTTTTTGGGCAAAAAAGGATGACTCTATCCTTCCCCATAGCCACACAGGGCTAGTACAGTTGGGGTGTGCTTTCCTTGGGTATGGTTTTGCCTGATCTTTTCTATTCCTTTAGTTTGTGGAACACAAGAGAAAGTTGTAGTTTGGATCATCCAGTCTCATTTAACTTCCCAGCTAAGAAGACAGGCCACTTTTCCACACTGATGGAAAGAACAGGTTTGTGTGAAGCCTGAAGTCATGCCTGTGATTCTGGGCAGCAAGGTACCATAACAAGCTCTACCTTGAGCATAGCCTTTATTAGCTAACATTCCTGAAGTACATATCTTTGTTTTCTGCATTTTGGTTTTGTTAATCTAATTAGTTTTGGTAATCTCCAGTCTACCTTCCAGGAACTTTGCTGCTTCTTGCTGTTTGTTTTAAAAAGTAGGGATGACTGGAACTGTTATGTGCATCCTCTGCTTTGACTCAGATGTGCTTTGTTCCTTCCTTTGCTGCTATGCAAGTAAAATGATCCCGTATTCTCTTCTTTCATACCACATTAATTATCCACTTTCATATCCCCAACTCCCAGTGAACAAACTGCATCTTTAAACTCTTCCCAGAAGTCGTGGGATTCAGTCCAGCTCTCACGGAAGCTAGACTGCTTCTCTTCATTCACTTCATTTGGATGGTGGTCAGCGTCTTATATGGTCGCCCCTTCTCTAAATATGGAATGTCCTTTAATCTCGCAGTGTGGTTTCTTTTCCAGACATGATGTCCCATAGGTTGTGAGCCCTCGGCTGCAATAAGCAAAGTGGAATGACCACCTCACTTGCTTTAATCAGGCCTTGCATAGTGAAATGTAGCCTGGAGAGTTGCCCATGACAAAATGCATAATCAGCTTGGACAGCAGGAGATGTGAGCAAGCACATTTTTTAGGAGTTTCAATTACCCCTTGCAGGTTAGGGTTCTAAATTCACTAGATTATCAAATTTGAAATTCAATTAACCTGAAGAAATAAATAAGAACAAACTATAAAAATTATTTGCTATTATTTCTTTATCCCAAGGAAAACGTTTCTTATAACAACTTGGTTTACACTGAGATTAAGTTAATTGCTCCTTCACCTCCAGATTTCATCTCTCTTAAAACCAGAAATATTACTCTGTATGTTTGGTCTGACCTAGAAATGGTGCTCTCTAAAAGCTGTTTTCTGTTTGTTAGGAATTTAGACTATTTTTGCCAGATGCTTGAAGCAATTTCAGTGGCTGCGGGAGATGGAAGTGTAAAGGTGTCCAAAAGAGTTTTGGCTCTGGGCAGGACAGGATGTTTACAGGCAGACTTCCTGGGTCCTGTTGCTCTTATTGATTTTCCAAGCCCTTGAGATACCTTGAGTCTAACCTGGGTTCCAGAGCTGGCAGATGAGGGAGTGACACCTGGGAGTTTTCCGAGAGCAGCCCGGATGACTCAGGGCTGGCCCCACACAACACATGTGGTAACAAAGCAAGCTATACTTAGTGGAGCCCAAGGACAGCTCCAGTCCTGTGCTGGCAGGAACTGAGATCCGAGGTTTTAATACACACCTTAACATAAGCAGGCTGTAGTTATTGCTTCAACCTGAGAATCAGGATAACAGCAAGGGCTTGGCTTCTATTGTATTGGAAATATTTGGGTTTCTCAATTGCTTTGTAGGTTACCAGGTTAGAAACCCCATCTTTAAGTGGTTTTCCCATCTTTGTCCTGTGGAAGTGTTGTACTTGCTGTCTGACTTGGATTGCCCTCTTGAATAAGCCTTGTCTCTGCAGCAAAGCAAGCCAGCCTAAAGGAACGAGAGGTCTCTGCTTCATGTTGCTTTTGGCAAAGGGCTGTAGCTGGGCATGGAAATGTGATGAGCTTCTTGCTTCAGCTCTGAGTGATGTATCAGTTTTGAAATGATGTGTACACACGGACAGAAAAGGTTCCTGGGCTTTCCACAAAGAGTTAATTCATTCAGGATGTGTGGCTATTTCAGTCCTTTTCAGAGAATCTTTCAGTACCAAGCCATTGCAGAAATTCCTCACATGTGCTCAGACCCAGCAGAGCTCCCCCTCACTTTCTTGTGTTCCATCTTTGAAAGCACAACACTGAAACTCCTACAAGAACCTTGTGCCAAGACCAGTGAACCAGAAAAAAATTACATTAAATTTGAGGGATCCCATTTGTGTAAAGAGCTTGCAGGACTCAGGGAGAGGGATGTCAGATCTCATTACATCTGTATGGTTTTTCATTAACCATCCATGGAGTCACAGGAATGAACAGGGAAAAATTGTGCAACAGGTGGTGAAGCTTCTCAAATGGTTGCTTATCACTGATTATCCCTGGGATGCTTTTGTCCTCTTTTCACCAAATATCACTATTTTTGCAGTATCAGGCTGAAAGGTAATCAGTGATAAGAAGGGCCTGTCCTGTCACAAAGGCAGGGTTTCTTAGACTCATCACTTCTGTCATTGCATTCAGGCTCTTTGACAGCACACTCATAAACTCCTTTCATGAAGCCAATCAAAATAAAGGGCTGGGTCTGTGTGTGGGAGGAAGGGAAGCAAACTTTATTTCAGTGACTCCAGCTATCAGAAATATCAGTAAGCCATGCTGTGAAGGCCACCTGCAAGCTGTGCAATCTGTCTTCCCAAGAGCTTCAGAGCAGGCAGTTTTTAATCAAGGTCTCCAGGTGCTTGTTTGTGAAATACTTTGTTTCGAGGGACACATGCGCAGTCTGAGGAGGAGGGTGATATCTGTGCAGACCTCTGGAATCCTGTACTCACTAGTAACTAGTGATGACGTGCTTGTCAACACCTATAGGAAAGCCAATTTGTACTAAATTATTTAAACTTTACTCAAACAATGATGATCTTATTTGAGATGCAGGTGCTCAGCTTCAGGCTCAGGCTTGTGTAAGCTGTTTACTTGTTATGCCTCAAAATACATTTACTGACAAAAAAGAAAAAAATGTGAGTGTAAGAATGCACAAAACAACATCTTTGTTAAATTTTAGGGCCTTTTCCCATAAACACACAAAAGCTGAACTAAGACAGTCTTGTTAAGTTTTGCCAAGCCTCTGAGATCCCCTGTACATTCTATGGAGTTTTGCACAATAGAAAACTTCTCCAGGCTGCCAGTGAGCCAAAGGGCTCTGCTGCACTCAGAGCTACAAAAATACCTTCTGTTTAACAACCCACTTTAAGGACAAGTTGCAACAGGGCAACAAAACAAGCAAAAACGGATAACAATAACCCCAAATCCATTTCGGTTAGCTCTGTATCAGTCCAGCCTGCTGCTTGTAAATAAAGACAGGTAAGGTTTCAGGTGAAATTTAAAGGCAATGGTTTAATGGTATAAGGGATACAAGGATTGATGTGTATGACCAGTCAGGGAAAGTGGCAAGTGCTTAGTGTGAACACAGGAATATAGAAAGAACCAAACAGCCAGGTGAGGCCAAGTTCAGTTGTGAGAAGACCTAAAAGGAGGGATAAAAGGTAATTTGTTTTTTATTTGGGTTTGTTTGTTGTTTATTTGTTTGTTTGCCATTTTAGGAAAGAAGGGGGAGGAAGCAGCAGGCCATGAATGATATAAATTGCAGGACTGAAACAACTAGGAAGGAGGATGATTTGGACAATTGCTTTAACAGACCAGGTGATAAATAATTTGCAGTGGCTGAGGATTAAGATTCAGGGATGAAGCACCCTGGTGAAAGCTTTTGTATTCAAGATACCTTCTGAAGATGTTGAAAGAGGAAAATATTTGAGTATAGAACAAGTGTTAGAAGAAAAAAAAAATGCCTCAACCCCCTCTTCCCCACCACCAAAATGAAAGTCCAGAACCATGACCCAAGAGACTGCATGTTTTATAAGACTCTTACCAACAGGGAGAAAATAAAAATAGTGTGTGGATTTGGAACTCAGCTGAGATCTTAACCGTGTTAAGCTAAAGTTCAGGACCATACAGTGAGAAATGGAATGAAGGATGGAACTGGAGGGAGGCAGTTTCATGTATCGTCATTCTAAAGGCAGTTGGAGAGTGAATTAAGGTTCTGTGTTCTGTGCCTTGTACTGTGGGTCTCAGTCCACAGTGAAGTTTTAACTCTTATCGCAATGCAAACACACAACAATCACAAAGGAAGGGTTAATGACAGCACAATGTCAAGGCCAAAGAAAGGAAAGGGGGAAAGGAGGAAAGATCATCTGGATGTGGTTCTAAATGGTCAAGGATGGGAATGTAATGAAACTCTGTGCTCAATGCAAAGTGAAATTTAAACAGGGTGTTGCTGAACAGAAGAAATGAGCAGTTTATGAGGATGTGGATGGAGGAGGAAGTTTGGGACTTAGCCAAGAGAAAGAGGTTGGAAACTTATCTGAGAGCTGCATTAGCCAAAAGAAGAGGCTAGAAGTCAAACTAGAGACAGCTGTGAATAGTATTAGTGAGAAGAATTCTAGGGCTTGTTTGTTTTTTTTTTTCCCCTTTGGTGTTGCAAAAGTCACACAACCTCCTTTGAGAGGGGAAAGAAAATGGGAATGTTGTCAAATGTGGGTTGCTTAAAGACAGGAAGAACTACAGCATGTTTAAAACAATATTGTGACTTTCTCTGTCTTATTTCATCCCATTGGTGTAGGACAGAAATATTTTGCCAAGTGCAGAGTTCACAGGTAAGTCATTCTGCTGGAACTGTAACTCTTATATGAACCTCAATAACTTCAGCTGGGTTACAACACAGCATATTTGAGTCTTCCTGTTCATGAACTTTCACCTTAGTATGAAAAATAGGTATTTTCTATTTTATTTTTTTAATCTCTCAAGTCTGTCATTGCCCTTTGTGGATGTCTTTCTTTTGTAAAAAGTTTACCTCCTGCAGTTTGTTTTTACCCTGATTCCCAAGCTTTTCCATGCTGGCTCTTTTATTTTTGTGTACAGTTCAATCACACCCCTGTCTTATTAAAGCTATTTTAGAAACATCTCAAGTTTTACATTACCTCTTAAGTAATACACACAGGAGGTACCAAGTCTTTCACATTTCTCCAAAGAACCAAACCACATCAGCCAGCTCACTGACCTTAAACCATTCCCTCAAATCCCAGGTAAAGGTGATTGCTTAATCCACCCTCTGCACTGGAAGGTTCCCCAAGAATATTGGCATGGGGACATAGAAGAAGTTTTTCTGCATTTCTATCATTGTTTCCAGGGCCTTGCTGGAAGCACATTATAAATAACACAATCACGCCTTTAAGTCCAAAAATTTCTGTGTACAAAGTGCCATCCAATCACTGCTGTGTGAAGGAATACTGGGATTTTTTCCCAGCCTCTTCCACAGAATTTTCACTATAGGTTTCACAATTTTCTATCAAGTCATGTGAATACATGTGTGCTTGGTCATAAAAAAAATGCAAATTTGATGTATTTCTATTTTTTTGTTAATTTTGCTATATTTTCCATGCTACTATGTTTTTTATTTTATTTATACCACCACAGAACAGATAACCAGATAACCATCTTCCATGATGTGAGAAAGACAATGAATGACTATTTACTCAAATAAGCAGTAACAGTGGAGTTGGAGTAAAAAATTATTGAAATAAAAAATTAAATTATATCTTTTATGTGGGAGATCAGCAAAATCAATTTGAACTTTAGTCTTTGCTTTACTTCAAAAGTTCTCTGTCTCCCCAAGTGTGCTACAGCACAGACAGCATTATCGTAGCTCTGTGGTTGGAAACAGTTTTCCCTAAGACTTTTTTTGATTTTAGCAGTTGAAATCTGGTTTTATTTATCATCTATAAAAGCTCATTTCTGTAATGGAGGCTGTTTTAAAGCCTGAGGCTGTGCCG
>VZRO01002599.1:0-91004 GCA_013397915.1 Daphoenositta chrysoptera
CTGCTGGCTCATGTTCAGCCAGCGTCGACCAGCATCCCCGGTATTTCTCCGCTAGGTCAGCCACTCCGCCCCCAGCTGGGCTTGTAGAGGCCGAAGTGCAGGAGCCAGCACTCGGTAACACCGCGGCCCCTGCCAGGCCGCCCCAGTCCCTGGCCCGAGGGCAGTGCCCGCCCAGGTGTGGGCGAGGCCACCGCCCCGGCCCCGCCCCNGATGGCAGCTGCCACTTCCAGCGCTCCCGGCTCCTCTGGATGGTCGCCATCATCTTCGGCATGGTCCTCCTCGGTGTAAGGCGCGGCGCGGGGAGGGAGGGATGGGAGATCGTCCAGAAGCCGCGGGGTGCATGAAACGGGCTCCCTGTTACCGTCCCGGTGTCCGCGGAAACGCGGCTCCGTAAAATAAACTGCGGGAAAAGGGAAATAGAGGTGCTGCTTTGGCCAGGCAGGGAGGAGGCTGGACAGAGCCGTGCAGGAAGGCCAGAGTGAGTGAGAAGTCACTTGGCCTGCGAAGGGAAGCGAGGCCGTGGCGCTGGGGGCGCGTCCTGGGCGCGGCACCGAGCGAGGGTTTGCGGCATTCCCAGAACTGGGAACTGAGGCACTGAGCATCAGCACAGTTTGCTCCGGGACAGCTGTGGGACATCAATCCATAAGGTGCAGTTAAGGGTGAGGGCTGTAGGCACAGGCTGTACGAACTGGTGGTGTTGGAAAACACACGAGTTCAGTCGCCACATTGTCTTCATTTCTAAAAACAGACTTCAGCTAAATTAGGTTGGGTTACGGGAGTAGGGATATGATGGCAGTTTTGATGTATCTTAAAAGTTTATGGAAGTCATCCATTGATTTTCATGTGTTGCAATTTTCCATCTGTTTGTATGGATTTTCTAAACTTGAGAACCACCACTGTAAAAATGATGGTCAAGGCAGGTCAAGCCACTCACAAAACAGTTTTTGGACTGTTTCAAGAAACAGGATGAGCTTTAAGCAGATTCACTGTTTAAACCCATCATCTTGCCACATCCTTGGCATAGCTAAATTTACGTATAGTGAGAAACTGCAGCATTGTTACCAGGAGCAAGATAAGGCAGTGTGAACTTTGGCCTGGCCTAGTGCTCACCTTACACATCCAGTGGACTCTGAAGTGCTCAGCTCATCACTGCCTGCTTCTCCTCCCCGGCTTGTGGAAATCAGGGTGCACTCTGTGGACAGCTCTGTGACAGGAAAAAAAAAACCTGAAAAGAAAGTCTGCATCTCTGGTCTTGGGATGTGTGCTCAGTTATCTTCTGTGCCCTGTTAAAAAGAAACAAAAATCTGACATTTTCTTTTTAAGGGACAAAAGAAGAAATACTGATCCCCTAGTTTTAGATAAATAGTTATTCCTCCTAAACAGTGTATTCCTTGTTTGGCTTCTTCAGGTCACTTGCTTCAGATTAACTTCTTCAGGACAAAGACAATGTCTTTTTGGCAGCTTCCATGTCTAATAGATAATGAGCTTACTTAAATGTCACTTAACGTGCAGATGCACACTTGGTACCCAGACAGCAACCTTAAACTTATCCCCTTGGCATCTGGTATGTCAAGGAATAGAAATTTCATAGTTGGAATCTTTCAAAGGATACTGGAAGAATATGGGTCTTGGAGAAGGTTAATGGAATGAAAGAATTGAAGTATTATGAATAAATGAGCCCTACACCATGAACATGGGGGATGAGGGAGCAAAAATAAAGCTATTTTGAAGGTTAAATTGATAGTACTTCTACCTTAAAGTAAGCTAACAATTTTTTTTTGTTTTGTTTTTTTTTTTTTTAGTGGGTAACTCTTTGGCCTTCAACTATACCTTATAGTTATTTGGGAATATTTGGTACCTTCCTTAATTATTTAGTGGAACACCACCACAAGTGGGTATGCTACGGGTAAGTTATATTTGACTGTGTAATTATTTTGCCTCTCTCTGACTCTTGTACTTAGTCTGTGTTAACAAGCTTTCCTGTAACCCAGTTGTTAATTAGATTTAAAGAGCTCTCCTTTCAAGCTCATTACAATTAAGGGTGTGGGGTAATAAGTATGTAGAAGACTAGACAGGCTAAGACCAGTTTGATAGTTTAAAAATTCAACTTTCAACTCGGCATCAGTGATGTTTTAGCAAGAAAGGGAAAAATGTTAAGATACTACTTTTGATGACAATTACTAGTCCAAAGTTATACTTGTACCACCTACTGAAAGTGGTTTTTTTCTCAAGTTGTTACTTGAGCAGTCCAGTTCTTTCTTTAGGAATCTTCTTTTTCCAGCTTTAGCTAAAGAACATTTTCTGCCCTGATACTCACTTACCCTGATCCACATGAGAAATAACCTGCTGAACAAACTGCATAGTGCTAAGTTTTACTGAGTTACAAAACTTAGTTTTTGCTACTTTAATTAACAAAAGAGCTGGAAAATATTTCGTTGAGCTCAATGACTTCCTGTAAAGACAGAAATCAGTAGGGCTTTCTTGTTTATTTTACCATGCACCATGTAGAACCCTCATCTTTTCTCAGAGCATCTTTTGCTTTAGCAAGGTACTGAATTAAACCTAACGGAATATCCTGTGTAACTTTTTTTCCTACAAAAGCTTCTATATAAAAATGTGTAGGCCAAGTGTGGCTTATCAAGTCACGTTATATATTCTGAATCTATACATACAGTTGTTTTCATAGAACTAAATCTGTAAAAACTCAAGGAGATCCTTAGGACCACTAAAAATAATTGTGTAAGTAAAAGGAAAGATTTTGCACGCTTAACTAAGATTAACTTGTACTGCTTTCGCTTAGCATTTGCCTTTTTGGCTTAATCTAAGTGCTGAATGTTTTGGAAGCATAGTGGGTCGAGGCTTACTGCACAAGTTACAGTTGCTCTGATTTTCTCTTTTTTTTTTTTTTTTTTTAAAGCAGTGTCTTTTAAGTCTACACATATGGGGGTTTTTTAATATTAAAGACACCCCAACCTTTCTAGGTTAATATAAGATGTCGCTTCAGTGCTTCCAGTTCCATGTTCTCTGCATAATTCATCTTGGATACAGCAGTCTTCTCCCTAATTTTCAACAAAATAAACCATGTTTTCTTTCCACCAGGTTCTGGGTATCCTGGCTGATTCACGTAGTGGAAGCCCTCTACAGTATTAAGTTATGCCAGTAAGTTGTTCTGTCCTCTCACTCCAACATAGGTTCTCTGCAGAGGATTTCTGAATCGAGTGACATAAGCTGCAGACTGGTTTTGGTGGCTCTCAGCAGCAGTGTGAATTCAGAGCATACTGGTAAAATTCTTGCTGCAGTGATAGTTTGCTGTCCTCCACAATTGGTTGCTGCCAATTCTTCCAGTGGCTACTGTTGTGCAGGGCAGCAAAACCAAGGGCTGGCAACTTGCAGAACTGGCAGCAGCAAGGTTTGCCAGAGCTTGTCTGACAGCCTCTGAACTCCCTGTTCACAGGGTAACACTGCTGCTCAGGAGGCAGAGGGAACAATAGATAGTGTAGAAATAGTCTGATAACTCCAGGTGTTAAAATTTTATCAGATCTTACCTCATCAGGGTTGCGATACTGCTAATTACACGCTTAAACAATTGTGTCTGTATTGTGAGAACACAATTGGACACTTTCATTTGGGGGCTGTTTAAGATCTACTCGTATCTGTGGGTTAGTGGGATAAAATACTCAAACTGATCAGACTATGCAAGCAGGGCCAGCTAAGTCTTAGGTTAGGATAACAATTTACCTGGAGAGGAGTGCTGTCCAAACATACTGTCCTTCTGCTCATTTGACTTGTGCTGGCAGTAATTCAGAAGAGTGTAGATACTGGTTCTCATGCTCTCAGAGTCGGTGGCCAGTCTGTTTGCCATGATAAAAATGGTGGGTTTCCATTTCATTTGGGTTATTCACTGTCTGTCCCAGGCATCTCAGGTAACAGCTCTTGGAAGCAACAGGATTTTGTTTCATGGAACACTGTATAAGGGTTTTTTTTTTTTTAAGATAGTAGAACATGGATGAGTAATTTCTGCCTTCAGAATGAGAGTTAGTAATAATTTTGTGTTTATCAGACTCTCATTTTAAGTTATGTAGCTTTAAAGTTAAAACTTTAGGTCTGACTGTGCAGATAGATGGGTATCTGGGCTTAAGGTGATTTTTTTAAGTATGAGGAACCTTGACTACCAGTGAACATACCGAATGAGTGTATTGTAATTAATTTAACTAATGAAGTTTCACAGAGTAGTGTTAAAACCCACAAAAAAACAAAAGCCCAGATGGCCTGCCCATCATCATCTCATCAGGAGTGCTGCTTTAGATTACCTAACAGCTGTACTTCTATGAGCTCCAAACACCATTTATTTTTACTTATGTAAAAGTGATGTCTCCTTGACAACATCACAAAGGAGGCACAAGGAAATGCTGTGAGGATTCAGATACAAATTTGTTAATCAGTAGTAGTATTGTCATTGGCTCTTGGCCTGTATTGCTGCATATGGTCTTTTCATTAAGCTTGCTTAATTTCTTAAGCCCTTGTTCTCCAGTTTCTGCACTAATTTGAAAACACTGCAGCTGCAATTATAAGCAAAAAAGGTTTTCGTATCTGGTAAGACAATTTAAGAATGAACATTTAGAAATGTTGTGTTAATCAACACTTGGGGGCAATAATTTTGTATGTGAGAGGCTGTGGAGCAATGAAAGCTGAACTGTCCTAGCTATGGTCAGTAGAGGGGCCTCCTTGTACACTGATGGGCTGTAACACAGCTATGCCTGATGGAATTGTTTACTGGAAATGTGAAATCCCTTGGGTTTGCTGTCGTGTTTATACTTGTTCCTTTCAGTAGGAGTACTTCTCAAGAACAGTGAAGTGGAGGAGAAGATGACATTTTCTGTAACATACAGAAAAAGTCACATATATTAAGTTAAAACTAACATAGGAAGGTCTGTTCTTCATAAATTAAGTGAAGTGCCTTCAGCCCTATTACTTGTCTTTGTCTAGTCACAAATTCAGGTACCAGTGCTTCTCCATCCCTCTTCACACAGTTATTGTCAGGTCTCTGCTCTGCCAGCATACAGTCTACCTTGACTACCACAGTCAACAAGAAATTATATTCAGACTTGTGTATTAAGATCGGTATTAACCTGATTAACCAATTTCTTGGTTCTTTGTACACAAACTTCTGGGATAAGTCATTTAAAATAGCATAGTCTGAGGTTGCAATTTGTATATTGTTGAGGGAATTGTATGCATAGAATTTCTGAAAGAACTGTTGTTCAGTAGATAAACCCACAAGAACCAGTATGTTTAGTTAGCACAGAAAATGTCTCAGTAGATGGAAATTAATGTGCTAAACTGAAATGTTCTAATCCAGTCTGAATATCAAGGATTGGTAGAGATATCTAACCTTACTTCATGAGTACCAGTATAGCCTGCAGGAGCATATGTTTTTTGACACATTTAATGTTTTTGTTAATGTTACAGATCTAAAGGAATCACTGACCCAGCTGTTCAGTTTCAATGGTTCGTTCAGACCCTTTTATTTGGATACGCTTCCTTTGGTCTCCTGGTGTCTTATAAGCCTTCAGCCAAGAAGCAGTACTAGAAGACAGTGAAAGAAGTCACTTCTCACATACTTCATCCTAATTTTTCTGAGAAGACCCCCACATACATGTCTAGGTGCTGTAATTAACTGAATTACATTCCTGCTGCATGATGCAGCGGCCTTCTACCCAAGCAACTCTCCTCTTACTAAAGCAACACAATTACAATTCAAAGGGCCCTGTGGATAGTTCAGTAGAAAATCAGCTCTTCAGTCTTGGCACTGCCAAATTTCAATGCTATTTATTATGCAAGAAGCCAAAAGAAGCTTCTCTGTAGATGTTGACATGTGTACTCTCTCACTGACAGCTACTAGTAGTGATTGATGAATTACCTTTTCATGAGGAGAATAGTTCTTCTACAACAGGGAGGGTTATTGACAGCCACAAGGCAGCTTGTACCTGCTTAGTAATAGGATTTAAATTTACCTATATTTTCTCTATGGGACTGTTGTTGTTGTTAAAGCCTGGTCTTTGTACTTTGTTTTGTCTACTTATTTTGTTCCACGAAAAACAGACCACTGTATTGCTGCAGGCACGTTGAAAAGACCACGTCTGAGCTCAGGCTGAGGTGCAGTGAGCTTGGGTACATAAAGCACTTTAACTTGGTTTAATACAAGTGCCTTAAAATTCATGCAGCATGACCTCATCTTGTGAATGAAGATTTTTAAGTTATGAGTTTTTATAGTATAAAGTAGCTTTGAGGGCAGCTTTTTTGAGAAGTAGTTTATTATCCAAAGAAAAAAAAAATTCTCATTCAAAAATCTAGCTGAAAAGTTGATATTTGGGAATGAAATTAGATGTAGTGAATATACATATACCACTGCTTCCCAGATGCTGGTCTTCTGACACCTAAGGTTGAGAGACCATCATAAGCACCCCTTGAGTATTTCCTGTATGTGTAGTGAGTCTTCCATCAGATTGTCTTTTACTTTGAATATCTGAACAAGAATTTAGCGTGTGTAGTTTTAGAACTTTTAAAAGGAATAACTATTTAAAATACTAACTCTGGTGTGGGGAGAAGTTCTACCATGTCACTTGGCATGTTACTGTTCTGGAAGAAAGTGTAAGAAAAGCTTGTTCTTCCTCTACCCTCTAAGAGCTCCACAAGGCCGTAACAAATAACCTTGTGCCTTGTGCAGTACAGACTATAACACTTATATGTGAGAAGCCTTATTCAAGCACAGGTACAGCAAGTTTTTGCTTTCAGTGGGTACTAAAAGCGTGGAGAACTGAAGGGTATGAAATGGTGGTTGGTTTGTGGTTTGTTTATTCTGTGATTGTTGAATGGCAAACTGGTAACTTTAACGTTTTATAGAGAAGTAGAAACTCATTTAATGGCTAGAAATCTAACTAGAATGTCAAGAGCCTGAGCTATGTTTTATTGTGTAACCTTTTGTCTTAGTCTGTGACCCTGGAATAAAGATTTTTAGAAAGTGAAGAAGTTGAGCTTTTTAATTTATCATAGAAATAAAATGCCCACACAAAATACATAGACACCTTCTTGGCACCAGTATCAGTGTTTACACCTGGAACATGCAGGATCAGCTTTCCAGAGTAACTTCCATCACTGCTACTACACGGCCTTGCCCTCCCATGGCCAGTCTGCACTCCAAGCACTTGTCAGGCTCACCCTCAGCCCTTCCCCTGGGCTCTGGAGTGACTACAGGTAAATCACAGCTCTGAGAAGTTACCCACATCCTGTTAGACTCCACCTAATTAGATGGGCTTCCTTTTAGACCGGCAACGGCAAAGCTTCCTCAGTGCAGCCGAAGGAAGCTACAGTAGAAAGCTATAGGAAGCTACAGGAGAAAAAAAAATATGCTTTAAAAAATGTATTTAAAAAATATGACCAAGTTAGAAGAAGTTTTAGCCAGGCATTGGCATCAGCAGCATTTTTTGAAGCCTCTCTGGATGACAGATTTCAGCAGCTTTTTGCATGGAAGTTGTTGGGCATCACTTATCAAAGATTTTAGAAATGAAACTACCTGGAATTCTTTGACCTTCAGACACTTTCTCTCCCCAGCCTTGGCTTGGCAGCAGTTCAGTTTAATACTTGTTTTTAAAAAAAAAAACACAAAAAAACCAAAAATAAAAACGCAAACAAAACCCAGTTCTTCAGTGTTTGCTGTCAGCCTCTGTCCCAGAGCTGTAAACAGCAGAGATGCCTGTTGGCTAATCTCTTCACAATGAGATCCCAACTGCAAACTTGAGGAGCATGGGATGAGCAATGCTGACTGGCCTTGAGGAAAAGGAAGAAACCCACAGCATGACAAGATTGAAAATAATATTGAGGTACCATTTCTGAATAAGTGTTTATAGTGTCCCTAACATCCCAGTAAGATAAACATACCCTTAATACTTTACAATATTATTTTAAAAAGCCAGCAGGAGCATGAATCCAGGTGGGCACTTCACTCAGCTCACAAAGACACACATTCCAAGCTGCGACAGGCTCTTTGGCAACGCTGCTGGTTACACCAGGCATAAGCATTTCTCCAGGCTATTCTAATGGCAACAACAAAGGATTACTCTTAATCACTTAGAGCAACTCCTTCCCTGCAATCAAAATGCCCTTTCCACAACAGAAGGGCAGAGCAACAGAAGGGTACCCTGTGTTCCCGAAGGCTGGGCTGGGTGTCAAACCATTCCCATCATACCCAACCCGCCCTGCCTGCCAAAAGAAAACACTTGCGAATTGAAGCCATTCACTGTAACAAAATATTTGAAAATATCGCTTCCCACTGAAAGGAAACCCCAATGAAACACACAGAAGAGCTTTTACTTTTGAAAAACACCACTAAATAAGAAGGTAAATCACCAAGAAAGCTACGATGACATTGATAAAGGTTTTTCAGGATGGATTTTTCTGTCAACTAGGCTGGTGACAGCACTGAAAAATAAATGCTGTTTAGACATCCATTTCAAATTGGAAAAAAGAAAAAACCAACCCTTGCTATGAAAGCTTATGTGCAAGACTGGGTATGCATTATATTAACAATGTAAAGTAGATGCCAAGAAAATATGAAGCAACCATGCCTGTTTTTTCTCAACATATAAAAAAACCACCCCCATTCATTATTTATTTGACCAGCACTGGAGATGAGAAGAAATAATTTCATACAAGTCAAAATAAACCCATCACTTAAAACAGTACTTTTATGCTGTGATTGCTTCGTAGATTTGTTGCAGAAGAAAACAAAGAAATTACCCAAGTCTATTTTCACCATTAAATCATGACATATGGAAATGAGTGTAATTTACTCCTTAAAGACAAGTAATCCAGATCAGCATGTTTGGCAAATCACTGCTCAAATCAAGCTCTGTTGAGGAGATCTGGATATGTAAATCAGGATATGCAGCATGAGCTCAGAAACACTGCTGAGCCTGAACAGAGGCAGTGAGGGGTCTCCCACCCATTTTCAAGAACTACTTCTAAAGCCTTCAGGGCTGTAGCTCATTTTTTGTGAGGGAGTGATGAAATACCTTTCTCACAATCTCAGTATGTTGTCTTGCTTTGCCTCTTTTTCATGCTGACCTAGATTTTTTTAAACACAACAGGAGTCAACTGAGCTAGCCTTTGGAAATACCCAAGTGTTGGTTAATTAAGGACATTTAATTTGCTCTGGGGCTGGGCAGCTGGTACCCTGAGGAGCAATAGAGCCCTGGTGAAGCTGGGGAAATTTGGTCACTACCATGGAGTCTGCAGTGAATTTGACCACTATAGGCAAGATCTTTGAGGTCCCACAGTCTGATGGTTGTGGGCATTTTGTTCCCGCCTCTGTATGCAAGAGCTACATGAACAGCTCAAGAAATGACCGCAGCTTGTTGAAAGCAAAAGAAACAAAATCCCTCAGCATTTCCTTCACTCCTGCTCCTCAGAAGAGCAGTAATAATATGACACAATCCACGTACTGTACTAGACCTTACATGGCCCCTGCAACTCCAAACATACCTAAAGCACATGCATGAGGGGAAGAAGGAGAAGGAAAGGGAGGCATAAGGAACATTATTGTATCATTTATCAGCATTCTTTGAGACCATTTTCACAAAGAAAAACCACTCAGGTGCCCCTTGAGGGAATACACAGGGTGACCAATTTACCAAGTTTAGAAATCACACAATTTAAAATGTCCTTCTAAAGACACTCTAGACCTCTTATCAAAAGGAAAACTGTGTCCTTCTCCAAAATTTCAAAAGTGTGAAGGATAGAGTTTTTTTCATAGTTGCAATTTGCCCCTGCACCCCCCACACCAGGGAAGTAAATCAGAGTACCTGCATTTAGAGGAGATTTCAGACATCAACAGCACAGGACAAGCCCCTCATAGCCTTTGTGTGGATGCACTCAGGTGTGACTGGTGTGGTTCTACCCCTTAAGGACTCTTGCTTTCTTCAGACTAACAGGCTGTATGGGCTTAGCTACATAGGATGTTGATCAGTATTGACATACTTCAAAACATTCATATTTTATTAGAGTATTTTCCAAATACTGCCACCAGTTTTTGCTGCAGCTTTAAAAAAAAAAATCTATATAAGTGCTTTTGAACAATGGGAAGTTCATCAGCTCAGGAGGGCACAACGTACAGAAGGATTCTTCCTCCTTTGAGATGTAGCAAAAGGCTGGGAGCACATGAAAGCAAAGGTTTGTGATAGAAGAAAACTCTACAAACTTCAATACCCTATACACGACAGACTGCTCATGGTTAAACAAACAGCAGAGAAAGTGACAGGAGAACCAAGGCCGTCTGATAAATGACTGGCAGGAATTACAGCCCATGCCCAGAGCAGTTTCCTTTTCCTTTCAGTGAACCACATGCCTGTGTTTGGGTCCAGCAAAAGTTTAACACCAACATGTCAAATGCACTTAGTGCATTGTGGGATGGGGAGCTCATGAATCTCCCAGAAGCAGCAGGCCAGAAGGCGAGGTGCTGCCTGTGAGGACACGCCACCTGCATGGGGAGATGAGCTGCTCCTGATGCTGCAAAAACACATAGTGGCAGAGATTTAGATGTTAATCCTGAGCTGACAGGACCTGGCTGAAGAAATTAAGGGATCAGTGTGTGAAGAGATTTTGGTTCAATTAAAGATACACTTTGTTTGCATCACTCCTGGGAAGAAGTTGTGCTGTGCCCCTACAAGCGGTGCCTAGGACAGCTCCCAGGGCTAAGTGGCTTAGCCCCAGTGGAACTACCTGGCTCAAGGCATCTAGAGCCACTGGAGACAAGACCATGCATTTTAGCCAGTGGTTCGCTGCACCCTGGAACTGAAGGACTTGTTCCCCAAATTTGTGATGATTGTAAAGAGAATCTCTGAGAGCCGATCTCATGGACTTGCCTCACCCACCGGAGCCCAGCCCAGGACACCCTGCACCCAGGCCCTGCACACAGCCCAGGAATACAGCCAGGCACAGCCAAGGCCCAGGGCTACAAACAGCACCTCATTCTATGTCAGTAAGGAGAGTCCATGCTGTGCTGAGGAGCAGGCCAGGAGCCTCCCCTGCCACTCCACAGGGCCAGAGTAGCCATCCTGCCCAGATGGACTCTCATCCCTGGCAGCTCAGAGTTCCCCCTTGCAGGAATGATGTGGATTTTGAGTCAATGTCAATGACAGATAAAAGAAAAATATTAACTCTTATTTTTTAAAGTGAGGCTGCTATCAGTATCACACAAGAAAATGACAAATCTTTCATTGCTGAGGTGGCATAGCATAATTTTAATTATTTTTCAAATAAATACAATGCTTAGATTTATATTTTGCTGATTTAACCATTAGTGAAATTTTTACATAATCATTGAAGTTATTTTTCAAGGTACATAAGAACGCTCTATATAAAAATACTTCTTTAAATAAAACATTCAAAATCACGTTATTAGATCTTTGAAATGCCATAGATCTTATAATGTTTCATAATTCGAAAAGGTTAGCAGCACAGGTATTTCATTATTCTTTCCAATTGCATACATTCATTTAAATGTTTCATTTTGAGGGGTTTTTTCCCTTGGAAGATCTTCATTTTGTCTTTTAAGCCAATGAGACTTGAATAAAGGCAATAGAGAATGAAAAAAACCTCTGGTGTTATTATATTCACATGTAAAGTGTTTATCACTGAAGAGTGTTTTACACTTTAAAGTATATTTATTCTTAAAACAATAAAAATAAAACCAAACTGCAAATATAATGTTTGACATTTTAAGTACCTTCTGGACATCACCTTCCTTCCCCC
The DNA here is from genome assembly GCA_013397915.1 of Daphoenositta chrysoptera. Taxonomy (NCBI): domain Eukaryota; kingdom Metazoa; phylum Chordata; class Aves; order Passeriformes; genus Daphoenositta; species Daphoenositta chrysoptera. Next base: position 11,809 of record VZRO01002599.1, read on the forward strand.
CACCCCAAACACATTTCCAAAATCATATAGTGATTTCAAGTGCATTGATTTTTGGTTGCTCTGTCTGCTACATCTTCTTGCCCCAGGTTTGTGAAGACTTGCTAAATGCAGTTCCCACTGATTAGGAAAGAAGTTGTTAATGCTCTGAGCTTCTAAAACAATAAAGTCCAGAATAATACAAAATTATAAACCAAGTATCCAGACAGTAGAACCTCTTGGCCACTACCGAGAACTTAGGTTATGAAGTTCCATTTTCTTCTCATGTAGGTACCTGAGACATCCTCAAAATTTCCTGAGACTTTTGCCAAAAGACATGAGAGGGTAACTAGACCCCAATCTATAGTGATTTTACATGCCCAAATCTGCTCTTTGATGATGTTGTTCATTTCTTGTTCCAATGGAAGTAGCAAGTATGTAATATGGAGTCTGTCACCTATTTCTATGCAGATTTCTTAAACTCTTCTGACAGTGGAGAAAGGAGTTGTGTCTGACAGGCTGTGATTTACAGGACCAAGGCCTAGACCCATCATTCTGCATGGCAAGAAGGAAGAACAAAACCAACCATAGGGGCATCAATAATTTTTAGTTCCATGTGCAAACTAATACGATCCTTCCAAAAACAGACCAAATCTACAAACTTCTATTTTTTGTCCACCATTTGTGAGACTCTCTACTGCTGCTCCTTTGTGAACAAGAAGGAGCAAACAGAGTACTTCCAGAAAAATAATCCTGCAGAGACAGCCATAATGCTGCCCTCCTCATCCCATCTTGCCTGTATAAGTTAAGCTACAGAGAGAGATGGATCATAGAACAACAGAATGGCTTGGGTTGGAAGGGACCTCAAAGATCATTTAGTTCCAACCTCCCTGCCATGGAGTTCTGTTCACTAGACCAGGTTGCTCAAAGCCCCAATCAACATGGCGTTGAATCCTTCCAGGGATGGGGCATCCATAACTTTTCTGGACAATGTATGTCAGTGCCTCACCACCTCACAGTAAAGCATTTCATCCTAATACCTGATCTAAATCTGCCCTCTTTCACTTTAAAGCTATTGCCCCTTGTTCCATGCCCCATCCAGCTTTCCTGTGGGCCCCCTTTAGGTACTGGAAGGTGCTATGGGGTCTTCCCAGAGCTTAAGTTAAATTCTGCCCAAATGCAAAGGCAAAACTGTATTGTGTACACATTCAGAAGAGGGCCCCAACTTCTCTTACATTCCTTGCCATCCCACTCTGTTATATTATTAGCTGGTCTCTGCCTGCAGTGATAAAAATGGTATTTAGGTCAATGTATTCTTTGTTAATTGCATTAGCTGTGTTCCTAAGACTTAGGCTTCCTCTTTTCCCAGCACTGCCTTTGGCTATTAACATGGCTATTCACATTTAAATATATGTCACTATTAACAGTGTACTTAACCTATCAGTGAGACGGATATAGTCTGTTTTAGGCAGACTAAGATGATCAGTGGAATGTTAGCTATGAAATTCACATGGGTACAGAGACCCCTTTTATATAGAAACACAAGCCAGTTTATATCCAACTTTTTATACCGAGTCTCCAACAGCAGAGGGAAGAAATGCATTTCTGTTCTGTTTATGAGGTCTACTCATACGCAATACTTTTTTTCAATTTTTGCAAAGTATTTTGGAATTTTATTTTGCAAATAGGATCATTTTACCTTGGGAAAAAAATCAATGTTATATTGGCTTTTATCTTCCAAGGGTTTTTCTCTCTGTGTTTAAATAACCTTCTTTTAGCATAATTTTTCCTCACATGGTAGCAAAGATCAGAAGAGAAGTGTGTTCAACCCCACACACATGTATACACCTCCTGAAGCATATTTAGCAAACAGAAAACTGCTTCTGGCTTGGAAACAGAAAATTTCTGTTCTTGCAGTGTGGCTAAGACCAGCAGAAGAAGCTGCATTACTTTAATAAGGGGCATCAAAATCAGAAGACTTTTTGGAGGTCTATATTCAGATGTAAAAAGAAATGTCTTCTCCTTGTTTGTTTACGGAATATCATTGGATTCTACAAACTAGCTAAAATCCAGGCAGCCAGCTGACAATGAATTATGGAATTCCAACACCAGCAGAGACTAAGAGTTTCCCTTAGCTAAACTAAAGTTTTGAGTTTAACTTTTTTCTCGAAACATTTACTACATTTTGAGCAGGAAATAAATATCCTGAAACTATTTGCTAACTGTCCAGCTTTGAAAGATAGTATTTGTTCTGAAAGCCTCAAGGTCGGGGCTCTGTAGAATCCTTGTCAGAGGCCCTCGTGCCCTGCCACCGCGCTGTGCCCGTCACCGCTCAGTCCAGGCGGTTGTGGGGTAGCGTTCCAGGAGTGCATTCCTCAGCTGGGCTGTGTGGATCTTGTCTCGGGTCTCCACAGTGCAGATGACCTGGAAAAAGAATTAGGACCATTCCTGATGGCATGGCAGCAATCTCAGACAAAGTAATTTCCAACTTAATGCTAAAATACACTCATAAAAACAATCAGTTCAACATAAAAACTCTGAACCTCACATCCGCTGCCTATGCAGGTAAAGAAAACTGACACTGCAGACATCTGGGGCTCTTCCAGCCCATCTGCCTGACCATAAAACCTTCCAAAAGTCCTACTTTACTGCCTCAAAGTTTAAATAAGACAGGCTGATCCTCTGCTGGCTCCTGGGCAAGGTACTTGTCTGCTCTTGGCCTCCCTGAAGCCATTTATTAGTAGCTTCTCTTTTCCGTTCCCTGGGGTATGTACGTGGCATTGCTGCCACCTCACCCACCTCTGACTCTTACCTCACCAAATTCCCATATTTCTAGCAAGTGTTATTTCCAGTACCTGCATCCTTCAAGCTTTTTATATTCTCCTTCTCTTCTCTCTCATGGAGTTATCCCCCAGGTCTTTATCATCTCTGCAGTATTTTTGCTGGTTTCCTTCTCACACACATTCTTGCTTCATTCTGATTTTTGTTTGCTTATTGCATCACTTCTAGTTCTCTTTTATGGTTGCTCTGCTGCTAAATAAAACTAAACTCAGGCAAAACTAATCTTGATAGGTTTTTTTAATTCTTCACATTTTTCCACAAGTACTATTGAAGTCATGCCATGTAGCCACTGAAAATAATAACTTCAAGGGCATATTTGCAATTTTTCTATAATCTCCCCTTTTTGCATACTCACATTTCTGCCCCATCACTTGAAAGCCTGGGAACTAGCAAAGATGAGACACCAATGTTAAGGTGCAGAAGGAAAATTATACTTCACAATTTCAGACTCCTAACTTGCAGCACTGCTGGCCCTGCTGGAATTATCACTGGTGTTGCAAGTGCCACATGGAAAAAAAGACCTCACAGAAACATGGAAATATAGCAAGGAAAGGACCCAAGATAACTCACAGTGCAACTAAGAATTCATTGTAACAGGCAAATCTCCAGAGAGCAGAGAAACAACGAGCATGATAACCTGATGGTGGGCTGCTCCTGACACATCCTGTTAAAATGTTCCTATTAGAGCTGCACCATTTTTAGAAAGCAACAAGGCAAAAAATACTCAAATATGTTTACAAGGACATTTCTAAATAAGAACCTTGAATTCATGTTTTCTGGAACCGTCTTAAAATAACAATAAACCTTTAGCAAAACTGTTGAATGAAAATATAAATATAAAACACTATAAAATATAAAACACTAACACTCCAAGTTATTCTGAATAGCCATAGCTCACTTAATTAGAAAACTGGCTACAGCTTTTCAAATTCCATCATGAAATAAGCCACATTTCTGATCTGGTCTTGTAATTCTTTGCCTCTTGTGTCGAACATAGTTCTATTTTGTTTGGTTCTTTGGAATGCAAATTAGATGCTAATTTCTTCCTTCTTCAAAAAAGTGGGATTTAGTCTCAAGAGAAGGACAGTCATAGAGGACAAGTAATAATGAGGAAAGAGGAGAGAACACAATGGTTGGGAAACGTATCTGGGAACACCAATGTACCAAACATCCACTATCCATTCCCTGGCTCATATAAAATCCCTAAAGCTTTGCAATCATATCTTCAAGAGGACACACTCATCTCTCATGGAGTCTGTAATTTAAAAAAGCAACATTTTCCCCCTTCCACAGCAATAATGCCTATTTTGTCCTGAGTAAATCAATTGCTGCTCTTGGAACCAGTCTGGACTTGACAGATTCAGCCTTGAATGTCTGGCAGCGAGCAGTTGCTCTGCCCTGGGAGCAAGCATGGGGAAGCATTTTGATTTACGGCTAATTATCATATCTGCCCTTTCCTTTCTGCCCATGATGGAAACCAGGCAGACCTCACTAGATTGGAGCCAGAGAGCTTGTGAACAGGTTGGAGAAACACTGTCTTTTTGTTCTGAGCATGCTCCACATCCAGCAGCTGATACAGGAGATACTATGCTGTAGAGTATCATAAGAGTAGTAATAGCAACAGCAGTGATAACAACTCCAGAAATTCACCTGATTTTTCACAGTTGTCAAAGAGAGGAGTAGAGAACGTTTGCTCCCAGAGGAAGTGAAGAGAGAATCACACAACACCTCAGGGCAGCTACAGATCTCAGCAGCAAGGAAGGAAAGAATTTACTTTCTTGCTTAGATTAAGACAATTTACACTGCAGTTTTACTTTCACAAACTGCTCTCTCTTGCTTGCTTCACCTGGGAAGCATCATTTACGTGAGTGTCCAACAGGGCACTCCTCACATTCACGGGGAGATTTATAAGGTTATATTTATGTGGGATGAAGAAACACCCCAGTACTACTCACTGTAGGAGGTTGCATAGCAATTGATGACCTAAGGGTAAGTGCCCCAAAATGGTCTTTTTCAAGAGCAAGTGACAAAAGCAATTGCCTGATCTTTCTTGTACACCAGACAAGATAACCTATGAGAACTACAGAAAAATGTACTTAAAATTTATTTCATACTGATAAGCTCTCAGAACTATACATGGGATTTTTGAACTTGCAGAGCCCTTATTGACTATAGCACACCCATCTTTTCTGTGTATCAAAAAAACCCACAAAACCAACAACAACAGAGAGCATTTTACTAATTTCTCTCCCCAAGAGATTTATTTATTTCCCTCTCAAAGATATGAATATCATATCTTTGCTGGATTAAATAAATAAATAAATAAATAAATGTCTGGGCCAGTAAGACCATTAAAATAACCAGCCAGATGGATCTTTTACTGCATTTAAAGTTCCATTCCCTATGGCAGGTAACTAAAGATATGTTCCAGCCAAAAAGTTTAGTCAGCCTCTAAGTTTTTTTCAGAGCAGGCCTACAAGAAATTAAAGACAGAAGAGATTTCACTGAATGTTGATGGCTTGTGGGTTTTATTTAATAACTGGAAATAATTGAGGGAGCAGGACAAATTCTACAAAAAAATAAATAAAAAAGGAAAAAATTGATTACAAGTTATTACTGTGCAACACCAAAATCCAGATGCATAAATTCAAATACTCATAGGGATTAAATTGATTTCAAAGATAGGAAATTTCATAACTTCGAAAAGGAAGAAGTTTGCAAAGTTCTGTGTTGAATAGGGAGGGCACCTCTACTCCCTTTTAAATGCAAGTCCTCAATATGGAGGCACTTTGCCTTTTAGATCATATTTTCCTGGATTTTAAAAATTAATTTGGCATGCCTCTCAGCTCCCTGATGCCTCCTATCTGTGGGTTGTGTGTGCAAATAAAAATAGTGGATGGACATGCTGAGCCAATGTTAGAGAGCAGAGGAAATGTGAGTAGTACTGCTGAATCAAGAGATTTCAGTCTCTTGTGCTTTTCCAGGCTTCATGTAAAGCTAATCCTAAGTAATTAGTGCAGTTCTTTATGTCTGTGAACCATCCATTGAACATTTGTATCCTACTTCTTTAATTCTAGAAATCATATTCATCATGTTTTCTTAAGCTGTTGTAGGATTTGCATAACTTAGTATTCATGATACACCACATTTAGCAACGTTATAGGTTGGTTTGCATGAAAGTCACTGGAGTTAGGAGTGAAAACTTTATATATACTGGTTTCATTTCTATATTTAGTAAAAGGGGTTTCTTTTTAAAAAATCAACAACTGGGCAATTTTCTGAATTATTTGGTAAACACCCAGTGTAGGTTACTTCACATTACAGATTATTTGGTAACAGCAGCTCAGTTGATGATTTGGGGATCAGGTGCTAGATCATCCCCAAGGTCAGAGCAATGGAATGCTTGAGAAAGAGTACAGCAGCTGTCAGCTGGTTGTGCAACCTGAACCCTTTTGGCAATTGGTGCATTCAGGTCGGTGAGCACGAGCATGAACAAGCTACCCAGGTTACGTAAGGCAGGTAATGATCCAACAGGAGCACTTGGGCCCTCCCCAGGGCCAGGCTCTAATTCTCCAGCTGGGGCAAGCCACTCTGTACACCACAGTCTGCTGTTGAATGCCATTAGAGAACATGATTAAATTCTTCTGGAGGACCTTAGAAGAAATGGAGTGCTGAACTTCCCACTCCCAGTGTCTCCAGTTTGCAGCTGGGGAACGGAACATGGGAACAGAGCCTTGCCCAGGGTCATGCAGGAAATGCTTTAGGAATAATAGGATCCCTCTGCACGTCTTAGCTGCCTGTTCCTCTGTATTTGCTTCACAGGGCAGTAGCAGGGAATATGTTGGCAACTGGGGACTTCAATCCAAAATATTCCTTTCCAACCTTTACAAAATGCAAGTTGGCCCAAACAAATTTATTCAAATTGACCAGAGCAGACTAAAATAATTTATTGAGCTCTGGCCTGAGGTGAATGAACTGTATGAGAAAAAAAGGTGCTACACCAGACAAAGCCAGGAATTCCAGCACCACTGGGAGAATGTGTAATGTTACTGAAAAGAAAAGGAAATATTTGATTTATGACTTAGCATTTTCTTGCACAGACAAGATGAACAAGTAACGTGGTGGATGTTCTTTCTTACAGCTGGTCTCTTCCAAGTTCTTCAAAACCACAGCATAGTGAAGCTCCCAAGAGGTTTGAAGTGAACAGACCAGACAACCCATAATGTCAGACAGGAGTGAGGTCAGAGGGAGCACAGCCACCACTGCAGTGTAAAAGCCACCCACTGAAAAGCTGCTGGGGCAATTCAAGACCTTGCAGAACCCTCCTGGACCTGCCAGTTTGATTACACTGTAGTTTCAGTGGTGAGAAGATTTTTCTTGAAAACTGATGAGCTCAAAGATATTTTTTTCAACTACATTGCACGAGTCCAAAAATTAGACACTCATTAAGCAGGCAAGCCACTGATCCACCTCATAGCAAAGAACGTCCTTACCTTATTAAGTTGGCTATTGATTTTGCTCATTGACTTCTCTCTGAGTCAATAGTAATATGAAATTTAAGGGACTTAAATGATTTTAAGGAGGTTTACAGATGGAAGCAATTTAAGTGATAAATTGTCCCGATTGAATCTGAGGAATAATACTGATGCAGAACAGAGAAGGTTCACAGAAGCAGGTTGTAGCTACCCCCCATGAATTGGGTAGTCCTTTAGATCTCTGTATCCAGTTAACTGGTGATATCAGATTATTTTTTTTCATTAGCTCTGATCTTTTTTCTGTCTAGATATTCTCAGCCATCTAACCTCCTTCAACAGCTGTAAAATGTGAAGCCTACCAAACTGGTTATTTGTCTGATTTGCTAAGAGTTATCTATTTCAATATAGGGACTTTGGAAGTAGTTTCCTAACCAGTCAGGTAAGAGTGAATTAGGGTGTAGTCCTCTGCAAGAAAGAAATCCAGAATGAGTCACAAGGGAATAGAATCTAAACTGGAGGGATGAGCAGTCAGAATCCTAAAGAAACTCCCATATTGTTCCAAGGAACACAAGCAGCTGATCCCTCTGCACAAGGCACCTCTTCATCTAATATAGCCATACTCCTTATTTTTTAGTAAAAAAAAAACCAAACCAAAACAAAACAAAAAACTCTTACTTTTGTCATCAAAATGTCCCAAAAGTTTTTTCCAGAAGTGTAGTTTGAGCATAAAGTTTCATTTTAGAAAGTCCTTACTATTTCATTAAATCAGACTATCAGAAAGGATCTTCCCACAGAGTTTTCCACATGTGCACTAGAAGAACAAACACTAACCCAGAAGGGTATTTCACTAGAATGAAAAAAAACCCAACCAAAGCAGCTCTATCATCCTGATAACTGACTAGAAGCCAAATTTCTCGTTGGAAATAAAAGGGTAAATCTAAAAGGATGATTAAATGCTGAGGCAATAATCTTGACAGGACAGATCTAGTGTTTCAAATCAGCATCTGTGTTCGCTGCTCTGTTCTGCCAAACACCTAATCCATATCCACACTCAAAAGTACACATTAAAGTCAGAATAAAATGGGTATAGCTGCAACGCCTTTCTTGTTATTACTGCCAGTACAACACAAGGTGGTAGTTTTGGTTCTTGATCCAGGTTTAAATTCATGCTTAATTTTATGTGCTGTGATTTACATAAAAAATGCTTAAAATATTTTGATGGCACAGGTCTTTGGCTCTTAGAAGCAACAAAGAAAAAAACAAAACATCCCTCACATGTATTAGTTGTACCATGAAAATATGTATTTTTTCCTGTATCTGGATAGAGCAATTTCATTTTGATGCTTACATATAAACTCTGTATTTTGCCCTTTTTGATTACATGTGTTTTAATTTTCAAAGAAAGCTTCACAATTCACTAGATGTCACCAGATAGAGCTGCCTGCAGAGGTCTGTACGTCTGGGTCACTGCTTTGTTCTTCACATCTAATTATCCAGCAGCCTCTCCCAGACTGATTAAAAGCCATCATGCAAATCCAATATCCAATTAAATTGTTCAGGGATGCAAATTCCTGCCTTCAACCTTTTAGTAGTACAAGACTGTCACCTTCTTGAAGTGGACAGTCAGTGACAATACATTGTGTTTAAAGTGCAGAGAATAGCACATGGCACTGCTTTCACTCAGGGCCTGTATTTACTAAAAACTAAAAAAAAAAAAAAAAAACCAAAAAAACAAACCAATCCAAAAATATTAATTTGCTTAATAGCGTTAATAAAAACTACAAGCCTCACTCCATAAAATTGGCATTAAAAACTTCAGAAGAGTTACAGGGTTTGTTGAATCTAGCCTTCAGTGAAAAGCGTTTCCAGAGCTAAGTTAGTCACTCAGAGGGTTTTATCCACCTCGTGCAGCAAGCATCACGCTATCTCCAAGTCACCCAAAGCAATGAGATGGCCTATCATTATGGCACATTGCAGAACAATGTGGGGGTTAAGTCCTCGATGCTTGAGAGAGCTGATATCATAATGTACTATACTGATCTTTAATCTACCTCTTCTTTATATCTGCAAGTGAAAATATTGAGCAGGCTTTTGCATCCAGGTGGGAAATTAAATTTAAAGGCCAAAATCAAAGAAGTTGCTTACCCAGTAACATTTCTGCATCCCAGTTATGAGACTGTTTAGCAAAGATCTCCAATTTGACTTACACCTGAGGTTTCACAAACTAAGTCAGGTTGGACCTGGACAGCGACAGCATGAAATCAGTAGGACCACACCTTTGCCAAACCAGTTGAAATAAGAGATATGCCAGGAGACAAATGGTCCTTTTAAGAGACACCATTAGCTGGTAACACCTTTTCACTGTTACTGCATCCAATACTCAACAAAGGAATAATGACTTGCCTCTGTGCTCTTGGTGGATAAGAAACAAAACTGAGGCCCTAGTTAAAAACTAGCATTCCTTGAGAGTAAGGGTGTTCTCTACATTGCTTTAAGGCAAACACAGCAGACAATTACAGCCAGCCTACACAGCTGGCTCTTCAAGTTCTGAATGGATGCTGCAATTTGCTCACCTCCCCCGGCACCCTGCCACACGTCAGGAGGGTTCAGAACAGCAACAGTGCAATACAACACCTGGAGTATTTCACCACGGTGTTGCAACAGCAGGTAAAACTGGTCCTGTGTTATTTATATGCCTGCTAGAGTGTTTGGCAAGAACCTGTATAACACAGAGGAAAACAATCTCTGACACTGTGCACACTCTGTTGGACTTCTTCAACATAGGTATAAAGAGACACAGGAAAACAGAATGAACCAGGGGAGGCCAGTACTATCAGAGAAACTGAAATGGCATCTCATCTTACCTCAACAGTGAAAAGCTCAGACGTCACAAATGTGCGTTCTTGTTTGATATCCAAAACTCTAGATCAAATAAGGGACAAATTAGAGATCACAACAATCCCCTGCCATTGCAAAACAGTTTCTGTACGTGTTTGGAGAGTAAATATCTTTCCTTCTTTCTGAATTAGACATAATTCTGTGCTAAAAAGGTGTTTTCAGATTAGAACAAAAATGAAGGAAATGAAAACTTTTCTGCCATATAAAAAGAAAAAAACCTTTGATTAGTTTGTTACTTACAGACTTGCCTTCAGAGACGTTTGGAAACATTTCCCAGTCTTTAATAATCTTTCTGCTATTCTGTGATTATATTTCCCAAGTATTAATCTGATTTACCTTGCTTCCTCCCGAGCCAAAATCTCCAGTAGCTTTGACATGTCTCCTGGGCAGTCGGAAATCACAAGGGAAAATCTGCACACTCTGTTATCGAGGGTCAGGGCATGAGCTATGCACTGTTGCAGCAAGTGTAATTCCAGGTTTCCACTGCATAGAACAACTGCCACTCTGAAAATAGAAAAATAGAAGTTTTGATTTGCACTTGCCTGTGTAAAGGAACTATAAATCATAAACACTGTATCAATATCAGCCTAAGGTCTGCTAGAACCTCCCCTCACTAAGTATGACATGTCAGAGGGCTCGTGGTTCTCAGTATCCATTGTGAGCAGGTAGGGCAGGCCTAGAAGCTGGCCGCATTTGGTGGTCTGAAGTGTTGTTTTCATTTTGAATTTCCTAGAGATTTGAATTTTGTTAGAGATAATTAGCTGGAGAATTGTAGGTCTAGGTTTCAAGTTTTAAAAATTTGATCTAATTCTCCCCTGGAAGTTCTAAGTTTCAGCCTCTTACTGATCAGACAATATGTATGTTCAAGGCTTTCTGTAACCATTGATTAAATTCATCATAACCCTGAAAAATGAGTGCAGAAATTTTTGAAGAGCAAGTGAAGAGCCATACAATCAGTCTATGAAAATCTCTCTCTGCAGAGTCAAACCTAAGCTCTTTGAGACCAAACCCTTGCATTTTCCCTTTTATTTTATACTGAAAAGTGGTGCTGCTCTGTGTGCACTCTGTCAGCCTCTTCCAAAGAATTGCCTCAGCAGTATTTTTGTGTACAATGCTGTGCACTGGAAATTTTATTTTGTCTTGAGAGCATGTAAGTTTAAATACATTCTGGACTATGACCTGAGACAAGGCTCAATCCACTTAATTGCTGAGTGCTCAAGCTGAGAGGCAAGGCAGAACTTACCCACACGTTCAACACTAAGCACAAGGATAATCCCTCTGACTGTGTGGACAGATCTCAGGACTGGGAGGCAAGTGCCACTGGGCGACTACAGCAGACAGCCTAGCTCCTGTCCCACCACAGACAGGGCTGGATTCCACAAGTAGAATGAGAGGAGACAACAGGCTGACAAGAGCAGGATATTGTCCTGGCAGATGTGACAATGCCTCATGGAGCTGTAACTGCCTTTCCCCCAAATATCTGAGAATCGAGGAAAGGGGTGAGGTTTTTCAGGTCTGCAGGCTGGCATTTGTCTGGTTCAACACAATCCTACCACCTGTGACTGGTCTAGTCAGTCTGAAGTTTCTGCCACTGATGAGCCCCTAGCCAGTTCAGGGGCAGGAACCGCTTTGTCACCCATAGAACAAGTAGCTTTTCACTCTTTCCTGGGACCAAGGTGCTCAATCCTATGCTTTTCCACAGTTCCCTGTTTGCAATAGCTGCTGTACCTTTTGCCCTTCAACTCAGGCAGCTTTCCTGCCACCAATGCTGCAAGTCCAATGGCCCCTTCTGCATCAACCGTGGCTCGCTCATACTCCAGCAGTCTCAGCATTGAAATGAGGATGTCCTCCTCCCTGAAAGCAAGAGACTTGGGTCAAAACAAATCAAATCAAAAGGGCTCCCAAAAGTAGAAGATAATACATTTATGTGTAACTGGGTTCTTGCCATTCTCCCAGATACATATGACCCCAAGGTGGTGTTACAGAACGCTGTGCTACTGGGGGTGAATGTACACCTCAGACTCATTACTAACTGAAAGACAGGATGGCTTTTTACTAGAAATATTACCTAAATCCTAGTACTAAGTAGATTCCACTAATTTGATCTTTTTTGAAGATTTAGAAGAGGTTTGCTAAGGGCTGCCTTCAAGTGTTGTAGAACACAAGGACAGGTTTTACACCCAGAGCATGACCAGGAAGTGGTGGCAGGTCAAGTTTTGGCCAAGGGGTCAGTCTGGATGACACTTTTAGTCATATCACTTAGTTTTAGGTAGTCCTGCGAGGAGCAGGGAGTTAGACTTGATGATCCTTCATGGGCTTCTTCCAATTTGAGATATTCTGTGATTCTATGGTATGTGGGTCTGGGTTCAATGTCTTCAGTGCCCCTCTTGGAAGGAAAGGTACACCATCAACATGCTCCCACAGTCTCTGCATGATGGCAGCTCCTGCCAACCTGCTCTCCACTGCACATGAGAGATGTGCAGTGGAGAGCACATTTTTCATATACAACATTTTTCATATACAACAATGTTCATCCAGTATTATTCATTTCACTGTTTTTCTTCACCTACCTCACAGCAACAACTTTATCCACAAGCTTCCCAGTCAGCTGCAAAGAATTGCTGCCAAAGCAAACTCCACTCACATCTGCAGATTTCAAAAGACAAAAATATGAAGTTGGCTGCTTTAGACATATTCAACATTTTTTAGAGTCCTGGCTGGTTTGTGCCGTTAATGAGTGCAGCACAGTGCTGTTACATGACCTTACGTTCCTTGATTTTTTTTCATGTGACAGAAATGTGTTTGGTAATGAAAGACCAAATCTCATAAGAAGGTTTTGCCATTTTGGACCTCTTCAGGAAAATTCTGATACTTCACTGGCATTGTTGTAGTGTGAAAATGACCCTGCAGCCCAGTGCTTTTCACTGTTCAACGAGGCTTGAAGGAGAGGAGACCCCAGCACGGCACTGGGCTTGTTAGCTGCAGCAGGACAGTTGGCCAAGAGTGCAGACACAGGCAGAGCTTATCAAGAGAAATTAGACGTTTCTTACAAAACTCCCATTTAATCAAAAATTTCCAGAGATTTGAACATCAGGCAAACAGGATGTTCTTAAATTGCTTAACAGTTGAGGTTTTTTGAGCAAATTATATGGAAACAAATGTACCATTTATAAACACTGTTGTTCTGAAACAGCTTTGTGTCTAAATATTTGAGCACTGCATCATTTTCTGCCTTTTCACAAATTAGTCTTTTACACAAGAGCTTCCCCACTGACTTCACTGGTGTAGATGCTGCATGTGAACACAATGTTCAGATAAATACTCTCATACTTCTAAGTATTCATGTGCACTGGAAATAGTATTGTACCCCATCAGAGCGGTGGGGGAAATGTGGCAGCAGTTGCTCTTACAGCTTGAACTAAATTCTGACTCTTCAGAGAATTCCCTTGAAATATGTTTGAACTGAAATAAAAAGAAAATAATATAGTTGGAGAAATCTGTTACAATCTTTATTTTACCTCCAAAAGAATACTACATTTTCTCACCTCCATAGAAGTGATGATTGTTGCAGGCCTGGTCTTCAGTTGGGTGGCCAGCTTTTAAGGACTGTTGCAATACTGGGAAACTTTCAGATTCAACTCCCTGAGGAAGAGAGATGTTGTTACTTTTTTACAGAACCAGTTATAACAGAAGTTACCACCAAAGTAGACAGCAAAACCTACAGAAAATTTCTTCTTCCAATTAACAAAATTATTTCAAGTTACAAAACAACCGTACTACCATTAAACTTATTCTGTGGCTTACTTAGGACCAGATTTTTCCAGTAAGAACTTATTTCAAAACACAGAACTGGATTTTGTTTGCTGTGGAAAAGTCTTCCCACACTTTTCTCTTAAATCCAGCCAAACAGCCAAGGGACAGGAACTTCCCTGGTTCTTACAGGGTCTTCTCTGAGGCAAAGTCCACAGGATCAGATAGCTCCTGTCCCCAGCATATGCAGTCTCTGTGAGTGTCACTAGATACCAGCATCTTATGTAAACAGCTGTGGTGAAAGCCGCCCAAATGCAACACTTAATAGGTGAAAGGCAACTTACAATTACAGAAATATGTGGGTTGAGGTGTTTGAGTGCAGCAGCTGACCCTGCCAGCAAGCCACAGTGGCCTCCTGCAGGGAAAATCACTGCGTCCAGCTTTGGCACCTGCTCATACATCTCCAGCCCCACGGTTCCCAGGCCTGACAGGTAGACAGCACTATCCTCCCTGTGGGAAAGAAGGGCACAGATCAGCAGGGCTCACAGCTGTCAGTGCAGTAATAATTCAATCTACTACTTTCAAGACATTGTTCAGCAGAAAAAGATAAATATGAGAGTAAATCAGCAGCACATGAGGGAAGGAGGTGATGCAACAGGACAGTGCCATCAGATGGACCATTGCCTGCTGCTACCTACTGGGAGAAAACTCATGCTGTAGACAAGCGCCTCAAAGAGTCTTCAGACTGAAGAGCACTTAACTCCCATTGTTATCAGGTGTTTACAGAGCTGGCAGAGAGAAGTCATGTTTCCATTGCCATCACTTCCTTCACTTCCATAAATTTTAAATGTTGCAGTCCAAACTACAAGCAAAGCCTCAAAAAGAAGTCTCCTCTTTACTTATCAGTGGATTTAGGGTTTGTGATGAATGGAAATTTTCAAGAGATCTAAGCAGTGTGTTCAACCTCACAAACACCAAACAGATTGCTAGAGTTGTTTTTCCATAGTCCAGAGCCAATATCTGATACCTTCGCATTACCCCAGAAGACTCTGGAAGCGTAAGTGAAGCATTTGGTCACGCCAAAATACTCACTGGTAAAATACTTTCAGGCAAATATAACAAAGAATAGGGACAAACAGCATCAAAAATTTGAAGAAAACTGCTATACAGTCACATGACTGACTTGGATCTATTTCTAAAAGCTGGTTTGCATTTTATTTACAAGCTAGCAATGATGTAAATGTCGAACTATATATAAGAAAAGAAATATGAGCTCTCTCTATGTTCTGCTTTTTCTGGCAAACAGAATTATAAATCCAATGGCTGTACTTGATTTACTTGACCCAAGGATGTTTGGGTACTAGGAACCTGCTTTTGTTACTGTTAGACAGGCACAGAGAGGCTCAGCATAGGAGCACAGAATTCTTGCAAGAAGGAGACCAAGGCCTTTGAGAAGTTACCTCACATATATATCAAGACACAGAAAATTCCTCAGGGCAAGGGTCTGTATAACTACATAAGAAAGGATGGGATTAATGAACTTCCACTCCTGTAGCACAGGCAAAGGCAAGAAATCATAGTGGGATGGATAACTGAATCCTTGTATTTATTGTCTTTGTCAAGATACTGAAGGAGCTCTCTCATTCTTCTTATATGTGACAAAATATATCACTATCCTCCTGAACAATTCTGGAGTCTTATTACCAAACAAGATTCAGATCCAAGTTTGTGGAGCTACCCCTGCTATAGTTACATGGGGTACACAGGAAGCTGCAAAAATGAATGAAGACTTCGGTATTCAACGTAGGAATAAAGCTTCTCTAACAACTGAAAACTGTCCCAATGACACTGCTCTGGGCATGGAGAGCTGTTAGCAATTTGAATCAATATTTCAGAGCATCATGTTTTCCTTGCTAACATCCAGTTGAAACATCAGTTCACTGATCAGACTTCAGCTTTTATAATAAAATGGGTGATTTTCTTTGCATTGTGACTGATAACTTTTGCTTTACGAAAGCAAACACATCTCTGAGTGTCATATGCCATTGAGGCAAAATGAGGGAACAGGGCAGATAAATCTGAAGACTGTAGATTGAAACAAGCATCTTTGAACCAGAGCTGGAAAGTTGGATATTTGCCTTCTGAAATGTGTGATACATCAGCAACCAAGGATGGGCTGTCAGGCTTCAGTTTTCCAATGAAGTTTTGGTGTAGCAGCTAGAAGGCTCCATTCCCATCTGTTCCAAGTAAAGAACTCAGAGTCTGTTGAATAGAGTAACAGACTAACTAGATCACAAATCATCAGGTTTGTTCAGCGTTTAGATAGGGAGTCACACAAGAGAAAAATGGGCTCTCAAGAAAGGAAGGTGCATAATTCAATCTGCAGCACTCTTTCCTCTCTGATTCACAAAGGAATCTTTCTCACATCCTCACACAGGTACTGAGTTAGTTATATGGCAATAGTCACATCGCATTTATAATGAGGTCCTGAGCCCCTGTAGTTAGTAAAAATTTCATGGCACCTAGGCAGCAATTAGGCAGACTAAATGATTGCATTCCAATTTGAAAAATCACATTTCCTTCCTGTGATTTCCCAGGAAGTTGCAGCTGGGTAAAAAGTGTCCTTCATCTATTTGAATTCTTGCATGGTCATTTTCATGACACAGTATTTTAATTGCACTCAAGAAATGGGAAGAGCTGACAATGACACACCTGGCTGCAGGGCATCGCCCAGGCAGGTACAGCCAAAGACAGTCACGTAATGCCTACTTCAGGAAGGGCAGAATTAATTACTGGGTGAGGAGACACAGAGACCAAATTGCTAGGGATTTTATGCAAGCTAGAATTAAATTGAAATAAAATGACAATTTGGAAATTCCACTCTAACACTTGGGAGATCAGCTGGTATTCTATGACCAGCTTTGGCAAATGACAAAGAATGTGTGTCAGACACTGGAGAAGACTGGCTGTCCATAAAGGTCCACATTACACTGGGAAATCTCTCCCAGTCTACACCTAACAAAACATTTTCAGACATCCCATTATGAAAAGCTCACAGTTGCAGTGGTGTTTTTTTCATTTTTTTTCACTAAAAAATTGCATCTGTGAGGTTTTAATTAACTGTAGTCACAGATTGAATAACTCTTTCTTGTAACCTGAAACCTGAAATAAAACAGAGTGCTTTAATATTATTAATGATAGTGTGTACATTTAGAGTTCCTCAGTGTTGGATGCTGAAGTCCTACACATGTGGAGCTTCATGAACCTGGAAAATATCTACCTTATGTAATTTAAATCATTATTTGGGGAGGAGGGAAGATTACACATCAAATTACAATAAAATAATTCCGTTCTTATGTGCAAACGTGATAGCTGATGCAAGCCAGCTGGAAGTTAACACATCAATTGAAAAATGGATGACAGAAATTTGGAAATCACAAAGTTATGGAAAACTGTGGTTTTCAAAGGAGCCTAAAAGTGTATAAAATTCTTTGGGATTTAGGGCGCTTCATACCCCACCAAAAATCCCATACTGGGACAAGACCGTGCCCATGTTGGCAGACTAGGCACATGAACCAGCCCTGTGTGTCACTGGCTGCTGGCAGATCTGGCAGAGGAGTTGAACAGTACAGTTTGTAGTACTGCCTTCCCAATACACCAGCTGGGAAAGAAGTGAGGACTTCCTCTCTTCCACTCATTCTGGGATCTTCTTTCCAAGCAACATCACTCATTATTACTGTATTTTAAGGCAGCAGTGCCTGGGAGCTGGAGAGGAATGGGCACTCACTGCAGGAGATACCAATACAAACAACAAGAGTGGGATGAAGCCCACACAGAACAGCAATGGTAGGGGGAGAATAACATTCCAGCTCAGTGCATCACAGGGACCACTATTAATGATTCACCCCTCTGTGCTTTTGGAATCCTTCTTGAGAAAGGTTAAAAGAAAAAAGGGGGGTGGGGTAGGGGGGAAGAAATGCATAAGAGGCTACAGAGATTAAAGAGAAAAGGGAAAATGTAAATGTGTAGTTGTAAGTATTTTTGCCTGTCTTATCTCATTTATGTTTTTGTTAGATCTGCCTTGTGCAGTGACTTCAAATAGTTCAAATTTAGATTTATGCTCATCCTTTGCTACTTTAAATATGTGTGAAGTAGCCTCTTAAAAATCTTTTTTTCAAGGCAGTATCACTTTTGTCTCACACCAGATATGTGAAAATCTTGGACCATTAACCTTTTCTTGCTCCACATTATCCCACTGAATCCTTTGCATTAAAGATTAACTTTTACCCACCTAACTTCAAACAGAGAGACCAGAAATGAACACTAGCCTTAATGCCTTCTGACAGAGTTCCTAAAGAATTAGCCTATAGCCACTATCATATTAGCCCATAGAAATCCCAAATCACAAAGTTTGCCTAATTTAGGGGAAGAGAATACTGTTTAGTTTTGATCTTCATCCCCAACTGTTAAAGCAACACATGATTTGTGCCTGGGAACATGTAACTGTCCATATTCCAGGTAAGAGGAGCATTTTGATGAGTTGTGATAACATTTTAATGAAACTAATTGTTTTGCAGAGCTGTGCAAGCACCTAATCAGATCTCTCTAATGAGCCTGGCTTTCACTTACTCTTCGAGGTAGAGGTAACCGTTCTCCTGTGCCAGCCTCCTTGCGTGCACCTGGGAATCCTTAGCTGTAGTGCCGTAGGATATGACCATGGCACCATACTCGCGGCACATTCTCACCCTGGCCGGAGCCGTGCTGGTTGACATGATGACAAACACGGGAATACGGAGCTCTGAGGCGTGGTAAGCAACAGCCATGGAAAAGTTACTGTCCGAAGCCACGATCACCCCTTTTCTTTGCTGATCCTAAAAAACAGGGTTGCTTATTGCACATGTTATAGTGTCACATAGCTGTCCCATATGATCCTGGATCATCCTAGTGATCTGACTTCTTTTTTTTCCCTTTACTAGCTGATTGAATCCTGATATTATGGTACAGGATATGCATGTCTGGTATGATCTCAGGATTTACACACAAAGCTAAAACAGCACAAGATCAATTCCTGTGCCTGCACTCCTCTGGGTTCAATACTTGTTCCATTGGAAAGAGCTGAAAAACTCCAGCTGATCACAGAAGAGCTGATATCTGGTCCCTCAGAGCCAATATCTCTGCTCTGCCTGTATGAAATTATTTCATTTCAAGCTTCCTTCTAATAGAAGATTTAATTTATATTATTACAAAAGGCAGGAATAACCACAGCTCTGGGCTGCTGTCTCATGCCTATTATAACAATTACTGCAGCAGAGACTCAATAGCCTCCTATGACAAATGATAAACAAGCTATTCATGTAAGAATACTGAAATTCATTACAAAATCAATTGGTGATCCAGATCCTTGTCATCACTCACTGTAATTCAATTTCATCATCACTCATGAGTTTGGTGGTTTCAGCATATCAGAACCAGAGTATGCATAAAAACACTTCCATCTAAATGCCACAGGAAAATGCTGGTGTATCTATTTTGCAAGCTTTTGTTCAAACATTAAGAATTTCAGCAGCAGATCAGCCAATTGTAAATAAAGTAGTATTTTACATTCAGACCTGTGTTCACATGCTGTGTTTAGTACAGTGATTCTAAAGACAAGAATTGTCTGTGATTCCATGGAGATTAGGGGTAAGTTTATCTCCAACTCTGCTCCGTTTTGTGAAGCAGAACTAATCTAGTTCTTTTTGAATGCTGACATTTTGCTATACCTGAGGCAATGACATCAGAAGGTAAAGTACACCCCGTTCCTTCACAGATCCCGTGTACTGGAGGAACTCCTTCTTCAGGTAGATGTCCATCCCATACTGCTTGGATAGCCTAGAATACTGGAGGAGATAAATAATATTATGGCAATATATCTACTATTAAGAAAAATCTCCCACACCCCATCAGCTGCTGGTTGAGGCATGAATCCTACTATGTATGAGCTCCAAGAAGTAAAATCTGTCATCTGTTTCTTTAGAAATACACGACAGTGTGTTGTTACCTACCAGGTCCTGCTGGTTTATAGAAGTGATTTTCAAACTCACAGCAGTGAAATATGGAACACATGAAGAACTCTGAAAATAGCACTTGTTTGGGTCTTACTGTTCAAATACAGGCACTAAAATAAATATTTTCAACTATCTTAAAACCCATGCTTCCAGCACTTCCCAGAACTGGATATTGAATACCCAAAAAATAAGGTCATCATCTAGTAGATACAAAAGCCATCAGAAAATTCCTCCTTGAGCCCCATTATGGCTTTGCTATGGTTTCTGCCACAGATTCACTACTGAATGCAATCTATTTTGCATCCTCAGGCCAGTAGACTATAAGTAAAGACATTGCTTACTCAAAGAAAGATGGAAGTAATAAAGAAACTATTTCCCAGGACTGCAAGTGTAAGCAGCAGCTGTTTGGAAAAGCTTAGCATTTGGAACAGAAAGGATGCCTGAGCTGAGGGGAATTAGCAAGCACATTACATGTGATGCAGTGCCCAAATGCATGATTTTAAAAAAATTTTAATGGCAAATATTTGTTAAGTTTTACAATACCACACTCCCAGCATGTATCAACATATTATTTTCCTATTACCATATTCACTAAACCTAGAGTTTCACACAAGATAACTTATGAAATAGAGTTGCAGTAAGCCTGTGGATGCCAGCTCCCCAGGCTTACTGCATCTCTGTTTCAGAATTGGCTCCATCTCCTCTATTGGCTGCCAAAGCAAATGAGGCCCTGGTGATTTAGGGGATCAAGTCCTCATTTAAGGTAAGACACAAAGTGAGACAGATTCAAAAACAGCATGACAAAATATTTATCTCAAGCAATATCTGGCGGTGTCATACATAAAATGTTTAGTGTATTCACTAATATGTACTGACATGTTTTTCAGACTGTGGTACTTTCCAAGTGAATTTATATAAACTAAATAGATCTGAAACAGATACTTGCTTTAACGTATTCAGTTAAACTACATGTTTCAGGTGAATGTTTCTAGGCTTTTCAGTGGATTTACAAGTATATGTTAAGTTCCTCACCCATAGGTGGGGCCAGATTCTCTATTTTGCTTCTAAAAATCCTGACACAAGATCTACCACTTGCTGCTCCTTAGCAAATCTGGCTGCAGAACTGAAACAATGGAAAGTACTTAGTACACTAATAGGATAATAGTTTATATCCTAAACATCCTAATCTATGGAGAATGCCTATGCAAAATAGAACAAGAACACTAGAAAAGAAATGCTATCAGTTCTTCACATACCATACTTGTTGTAGAGAACCTTGGATTCTAGAGCAAACAACCAGAAAAAGAATTTAAGGAGATGAATCCTGTGAATAATAAAGTTGCTAAGTCTCCTACATTTACAACTATGTCATTAAGTCACTCTTTACCACAGGGGTGGTGTACTTTAGGCTGATATTTTTCTTTAATTTTGATACTCAGTATTTTAAGTTATCCTTTTGATCTTTCTTTAACTGAGGCTTTTTTTCGTATAGCCTAAATACAGCAAATACTTCTAGCAAAGCAGTCATCAGTGCTATTTTCAGCTGAACTGACCTGATGTGTGACCTCGTAAGGCTCGTTGAACCAGCCCGTAAGATCTCCCTTTAGTCACCGTGATCTTATCTAAGGACTACAGATACCATGTCTAACATACAACACACAGCACAGCCTCCCTCTGGCCTCCACAAAGCTAGCACAACACAACCCTTACATTTCCTTCATGAGTAGCCAAACCAGGTGTCCAATTTAATGTCAGTTTCTTGTTTTCTTATGCTCACTACCTCTTTGGCCTGTTACAATTCAATCACAATACCATATCTCAGCTCCAAGGCAAACTCCTGTCTAAGGAAACAGGATGCTCCATCTATGGTCTTACCTGCACATTAGGAATCACCCTGCAAAGTGTTTCTCCTTTCAATTAACTGTTATAGTCACACTCACTTTTTAAATCTAAATAAATGTCCTTGAAAGGGGCTCTCAATGATGAGTTAAAGGTTTTCTGTGTTTTTCTTGACACCATTCTGTGCTTTTGAATCAATGCATGAAATGCACTAATGACTTCTGCAGACACATTACTTTGAATAACAACAGGCATAGGCTATTTTCACACTAAAATATACAGGTTTTTATATGCATATAGGTTTTCCACTATTCTGGTAATTTTAGAAGCATAGTTCATAAAAAAAGACTAAAGAAAGTGAGACTGTTTAGCTTGGCACAGTAAATGCAGAAAGGGGACACAATTGAGTTGCATAAATCTGCCAGGGACACCCAGGGGAAAGGAGCTATTTAAGGTGAGGGGTGTCATGGTTTAACCTCAGCTGGCAACTAAAACACTATCCTACCACTTGCTCATTTCCCTCGCCCTGTGCTCTGGGGAAGATGAGATTGGACGGGTAAAAGTGAGAAGTCTCATGGGTTGGGATAAGAACTGTTAGTAAGAATAAATAAATAAATAAAAATAACAACAATGTAAGTAAAAGGAAAATAACAAAGAGAGATACATAAGACCCAAGAAAGACAACTTAGGCAATTGAAAACAATTGCTCACCACCAACTAGCTGATGACCTGCCAGACCCTGAGCCAGAGGCCCCCAGCCAGCTTTTGCCCTAGTTTTACTGCTGAGCAAGGTGTCATATGGTATAGTATGTCCCTTGGGTCAGCTGGGGTCAGCAGTTCCAGCTCTGTCCCCTCACAACTCCTTGTACATGCCCAGTCTTCTCACTGGTGGAGTGAGGAACAGAAAACCCCTTGACTCTGTGTAAGAGCTGCTCAGCAGTAACAAAAACATCTCTGTATTATTAACAGTATTTTCATCACAAGTCCAAAACACAGCCCCATACCAGCTAATGGGAAGAAAATTAACTCTATGCTAGCCAAAACTTCCCTGCATTCCAGCCAAATCTTTTTGTGCCACCTTACAGGCACAAACTGTCTTGTGCCATGTCCTTTGACACAAAACACAATTCTTCAGTAGTATGCTATAAAAAGCCCAGATATCCTTATTTTGGGAATTCTGGGCTAAAAAACCACACTGGAAGTAGTTATGATGCCTCTGGATCAGGAGGCATCATCTGGTAATGAGGACAACTACTGCACCTTGAGACCCAACCACTTCACTCCAGGGACTGCTAACCCCAAGCAGGGACTGAGATTGCAAGGTCCTTTCCCTGTGCATGCCAGAAAAACAATCCACAGGAATTCATTGAGAGCATGATTTGGGGCTGCTGCTAGGAATTGCCATGTGGCAAAGACACTCTTTTCACCCACCAAAAGAAGAGATTAGCCACAGAGTGCCCAGAGAGGCCTTCTTGAAGAGTTCCCAACAGTAGAAATACACTATGAAAAAGTGTAGAAATCCAACACAGCTTGCCACTGTATTTCTCTTATGCTTTAGCAGATCTTGTACATTGATGGGAGTATCTCAGTCATTTCTATACCCAGACTGATCAACAGGTGCACGTGTTTGTGTGTGTCTGTCTTACCATCCTTATTTTGCTGAAGACACCAGTGGGAGAAACACCTGGTTACAGAACATATCCAGCCCTTCCTGGGTGGCCTGACTGCAAAGGGAAATCTGTACCTTCAAAATCTCCAAATATGAGGGCTGGTTCCAAACCAGACGCTCCCACAAGAGTGTTTACCCAAACACTGGTAGTCTGCCACCTCCAACTCAGGTTCCTTGTAGCAGGAGTTTTTCACTGGGAGCATAATACCACAGTGCATTAAGTCAATGCCTAAGGTGGTTTATCCTTTGTTTACAGGTCACTGCAATCTTTGAGGATTTAGGTTAGTGTAAACAGGTAAGAAGAAAATTATTATTGACAGTTAAATACAACTAATATGAACACGAGTCTTCTTACACAGATCTATATGCTGCAATTCACCCATACTCTACCTTCATTTCTGATCAACTTTCATAAGGAAAAAGAAAAGAAACATTGAGAAAATGCAAAAGCGTAACAATTCCCTACCATGCAGGGGGTTTTCTGAACACCACACTGGATTTTGAAGGCTGCTGCACTAATGTCTTCAAATCGAATCAGCTTGTTACAGCTTGCCAGGCTGGTCCTACTGCTTGGCTGAGGGATGCAGGAAAGGGCATCCCTAAGTAACTCCTCATTTCGGCTCACTATCTTCATTTCCCAGGTCTTCACATCCCCGTTCAGGTAATCCTCCTCACCAAAATCCTTCAGTCTCTCAGGGTTGATAGAGGGTGGCTTTTGCCCAATAAGGCCATTTCTTATGGGCACATCCTTACAGCAGCGAAGATCACAATGTGCTGGGATATCTTGTTTCTTTATTTTATTGTCATCCCTGAAAACAAATAAAAGAAACTTGTTAGAAAAGCTTGGATCATTAAAGGGTTGATGTGTAGCATTTAAGAAGGATGCACATCTCAGTTGCTCCTTGCAAGCCTCAAACAGGCAGACTGAGTTATTACTGTCATATTACCTATATGTAGCTGTGGTGACAGATACTCTAACCTTCCAGCTGTTAGAAAAGCCACAAATAACCCAATATGTGGGCAAACTGTGAGACTGTCCTACCCAAGAAAATAAGAAATATATAATCTGTGTTGTCTGGACAGCCAGGCCTTCCTTAGTACTCAATGATCCTAGTTCAGTGCTTCCAAAAGTTTTAGAATAACTGGAATTGTATTTTCTGTATGCAATTCTATCTTTTTCAAAAAAGCTTCTGCAGACTACTCCCATAAACTGTTAATAACAGTAACAAATGCCACTACATTATACACAAGAGGTCTGCTCTCTGCCCTTGCACTGGCAGAGTGTACTCTTGACAGCCATCAGCTGCCTTGTGACAGGAAGGAAATTGCTTTGATAAGGGATAACAATTATATCCTCCTACAGAGCTAAAGAAGTAGGTCTTCTGATCTGTGGGTTAACATTTCATAAGTAAATACATGTGTAGATATGACAGAAATGTGTTGGCACAAAAATCTCCTTCCCCAAGAAACTTATGAGAGACAACACTGCTACAAAAATTTGCCAGTTTTGTGCCTTCAACTGCCAGACTCTCTGGTCCACAGCATCCAGTTCACAAGGAACAATGTACTGTAGTGCAGGATTTTGCAGTCCTATTAACAGATAAATGCAAAACTTCTAGGAATTCCTGGAATTTGGAGATTACTGTGGGGGAAAGGAGCATTAAGCAGAAGACCAGTGATTTGGAAAAGAGCTGATACTACCCCTCGTCTGTGGCTATGATTACACAGATGGTATAAGCTCCTCTACATGACTCACTATTAATCTATTTGGTAGAAATGGTTCTCTAAAAACAAACATGTTAAATTATGCCAGAGATTCCAGCATTATCTCCAACAAAAAATATTTAACTTTTTCCTAAAATAACTTGGGTCTAAGTTTTGCAGTTATTCATCAGCAGGGCTGGCTAAAGCACATGTTATACAGCAGTGATCAGCACTGTAATATGCTTTGCAACAACTTCCAAACAAAACTTTTAAATATTTAGAAACATCTGTTTTTTGAGCAATTGTCCCACTTTGGGCAGTATCATCCATTTCCTTAATGGTATCAATAATCTGTGCCAGTAGCTCTGCTTCCTATTATAATTCCAATTTTTCCACCAAGGAATTCACATAACAATATGTGCAACACAAAATGTTTCATTATTAGAATCAAGTAATATACCAGTAGCATCAATCATTCTGTATATCTTCACAGAAGACAATTTTTATAGCAAGGTCTTCTCTCTCCAAAATTAATGAGAACATTAATTTTCTAAGAAAAATAAATAAAGTATATACACATTTGTAACCTGTTCTTGTTGAAACTTATGATTTAAAGTATTTTCCCAATACTGTATCTTCAAGCTGATACAGCCTAACAACAGGCATTCTGCTTTCAAATCAAATAACTTATCAAGTAGCTCTATTCTATACTTTTCTGGATTTCTGCTCCATTGGGGTTAGACAGCTGGAACACTTCATAAAGATGTTAAGCTTCCAGTGTTAATTTGGGTGCACATTAGTCTGCTTAATGCAAAGCTGAGAACCAGATCAGACTGCCTCCCTGTGAACTTGTTACAACACAGCCCCCAGCAAAACCAGCAGCGGCAGCATCCAAGAGGCCACAGTGCTGTTAGAGTTCATTCCACACCTCTCCTTCCGAAAATATATTTTCCATATCACAGACTCCCATAACCACTCCAAAAGGAAGAACAGATACATCTTATTTCTGAACATACTATCTAAAATGTTTAGCAAGCATTAGCAATGAATTATGTCTCTTACACTGGAAATGGGTTACAGGGGTATATGTAGAGTAAAAAAAAAAAAAAAACAGATCAAAACATTGTGATTTTATGAGTCATATTTTTTACCCAACTGGCATTTGGATGGAAGAACAATTCTCATTTTTCATTGCATCTGTGGCAATCAAAAAGCCCATAAAAAAACCCAGCCAAAGATGACCACAAGAAGTTTATTGATGAAGCAGGATTATGTGAGAAAGTAGAAGTGCATGGTAATGCTTCACCACACTAGTGCCATCAAATATTTGTATGTGCAAATAGAAAGACCAAAATGGTATATTGATTTTTTTGCCCTAGCCTTAGGTTTCCCTTTTTTGGCAGAAAAAAATGAGGGAAGTAAATCAGATTCTCATGAACAGTGAGTACCTGCTCAGGATTCCAATGGAGACAACACCTTGTGACCATTGGAAAAGAAGAACTAAAGTCAAACAGCTGTAAAATATGTATAGGCTTTTCAGACTTGAACTGGGTTTAGAGCACATCTAAAATATTACTGTCTCAATATTTAATATAAAAACTATCATGCATTTGCCTCTGAAAGGTCATCAGCCTCTTTATCAAAGGTATATCATCATTCTCTTGTATATATATGTATTGTATGTATTTCAGAATAACTTCAATTCTCCTTCTACACCCATGTTTCATTTACATTAGAGAAAATTACATTTTCCCACATTGAGGCCACCTGGATGTGTCACAGACCCTCCTAGAGCTCTCAAACTCCCAAGGTAAACAGTGGGCTGAGGTTTGATTGCATATCACAAATGGGCAAATAATGACCCTGTTGGGTCAAAAGTATTTCTTGCCTCAAAAGAATTCCACATGCTTGGCAGAGATCTGTATGGATTTCTTTTACAGGAACAGCCAAAGCAGGCAGCAAAGCATGCAAGCACTCAGAAAAGCACAGCACATGACTTCTCTAGCACAGTAACAAAATATAGCCCCTACTCAAGCAATCATGTCCACCAGATGAAGATCTGAGCCAATATAAATACAAACCCCAGCATTATAAAACACTATTCCTTTCTAATGGAGCTTTTCCTTTTTTTGGACTTTGTTAAAAGTTGTCATTAAAAGGTCTGTTTATTTCCAGACATAAAACAAATACCCAGCTGGCAAGCTTTGTTACCTGGTTATAAATTACCGCATTTTACCTTTAAAGTGATTAGTAAAAGCAAACATGAAAATATAGTTTATAAACCTACTTTTTCAAGAACAGCTGCTCAGCATAACTGGAAAAAAAAAAGAGAAGATCTGTATGCAGACATTCCATAAATAATTAAGGCACAGGAAAAAATGTAATTTGTTTAAGTAAATAGCTTTACATGTTTTAAAATCTCAGTCAATGCAAAGTGTGTACCAAAATGTACTCCTAAAATAATGAAAAGCAACAACTTGGAATGAATAATTTTTCTATTTCCAGTTTGGTTTTTTGAATGTACTGATAATATTCATCAAATTACACAGCACTAGGGAAAACAAATTTTTAAAAACAGTAATATCAACAAACTAAGAAAATAATAAAACCAGCAAAAATAATTTTGGGAAGATAAAAGGCATTAATGTATACTATATCCAAAGACCACAACTGTTGCCTTCATTAGACAGAGAAAAAAGTGTCCAAGCAGTTATCCTGCAATGATGGACAGTTACATGTCCCCATCAGGTGAAGCATGTGCAGATTGCCTCCCTCAGGACCCATGAAAAGACTAAACAGATTAAACTGATGTGCTGGATCTCCTCAGCCCCTAAAACTGAAGGAGCAAAATCTGCAAAATCACGGATGTCCAGGGAATAGCAAATTGTGAAAGGCTAGTCACCACTCTGCCCAGTATAAATGTTAGGGGGAGACCATATGAGAGTATCAGGTAGAAAATTTTAAATTCCCCTTCTTAGAGAAAATAATTATCTTGCAGAACTCATTGCCAGAAGACTCTATGAAGGACAACAATGTAAATAGACTCCTAAAAAAATTGCACAACTGAATGGAAGTAGTGACCAACACACACATCATTCAAGAATTAATCTGTGGTTCAGGAAGCCCCTGAGCACTTGGCAAACTCCATGAAAGCATATGAGAGAAAACGTCTTAGGTGGCTTTTTTTTCTCTCAGCCCTGTTACCGGCCACCACTAGAGAGAGGACACAGAGGAGGACTGCATTTTGGCCCGAGCCAGTGTTACCATTTTGTTTGCTGATTTACCCAATGTCAGCAGTTGGCCCATTTGGCGGCTTTTAAGCTTTCAAGATGAGTCCCAAGAATGTTTTGAGGCAGACATGAAGTTGGAATTATGGACATACATTCCCATGAACTGCTTCACAGATGGAAATTCAATTGTCACAAAAGGAAACTAATTTTAATATAAGACTGAAAACTCAGCCTTTGTCATTTCTACAGCAGCTTTTATCATCTGCATTCACAGTGATACACATTCACTATTAAGAGGGACTGACAGTGTTGCAAAGTGTGGAAATGTAAAAATTTTCTTAAGAATGGATGTTCTTTGATGCTTGATCTTTGTATATTTTCAAGCCTAATCAACAAGAAGGGAGATTAATTCCATGAAAGAGATAGCAACTAACAAGCTCACAGTGACGTCCATGTGCTAGAAAAGCAAATTACTTTTTGGCAGAATTGCCTTGGTAACGTTGAGGGCTTGACATGCTTCAGTGATCTCGGACCTCAGAGGAAGTTAACAAAGCCTGGGAAGAAGGATGTACCACTGATAGTGGACACAAAAAATGCAGAATTTATGGGCCCCAAGGACATGTGGCAGAATTCCCAAGATAAAGAAGAAACTAACAATAATATTAACAACAATAATAATAACACAACTCAGCAGCTGTGCTGAAATCGGCTCCGACTGGTTAAAAGGTGATTCTGGCAGGGGCAGATCCTGACCACCAACCCAAGAAACCACTGACCCAAAAGAAGAGAAAGACTGAGCATTGAGGACTAATTAGGATGAGAAACAAGAGAATCATTAACCAATAGAAGATAGAATACTAATTAATAAGAGAACTTGTAGCAAATTAAAGCTGATTCCTTTGTTTGTTAAAATGTATAGATAGTAAAAAGCATTGATAGTTGGTGTGCTTGATTTGTGGAATCCACAGAGCACGCAGGCTTGTGCAACTCTCAAGTATAATGAATGGCTCTCTCAGTGTGTAGTTATTGGCTTGTTGCACACCAGGTAAGGAATCTGATTTTTGTGGACCACAACAGTATGGCACAAGTTCTGTAGAATACTTTTAGCATCCTTATAGACTGTGCCATGACAAGAAGTTCCAAATCCAATGGTCATCTTGGGCTAAGCAGTCTCAAAATGTTAAGCTTGAATTCCACTTCAAACTCTTATGCACATGTTCTCTACATTTTAATTTTGTCCTTTTTTAATGTTTCTTAAGCTTATAACCTGCCTTGTATGCTGCCATCATCTTCAGGCTCCATGAAGACCTTCCTGGAATACACTGACAAGAGACATTGGTAAGATACAGTTTTAGACATATTTGTCATCTGCTTTCAGGTAACTGGGCTCAGATCTTATGCCTGCAAGTTCAGAATACTTATTAAAGCTAAAGGTGACCCCTTTAAAGTCACTTCTGCCTCTTTTCTCCAAGTGTTAAGCAGAGATGGATCATGTACAGGGGGCAAGGCAGGGGTAGCAGCCTGCTGCAGGTAGCAATCTGCTCAGCTTACGACTGCAATGTGACTGGGGCTGGGATTTCCTCTTACAGGAGTGAGAAAGAGGCAGTCCCAGAATATGACAGAGAGGGCCCTTTCCCTCATCCAAATCCCTTTTACCCAGAACCTCTCCAGCTCCATTAATCCTTCTAATTCCATGTCCCAGCACTGTCTCCTCTGACCCATCTCGATGCCTGAGCCTCCCACACCCCTCTGATACTTTCCTCCTTTGTTGCAATCCCCTTTCCCAATAGCTCCTAAACATTCCTGTTCCATCTCAACTTCTCTTCTATCTTTTTACCTATCCCCAAATACATCCAAATACTGCAATAGCTGAAATTCTTTAAAGCATCTCAGCAACTTGTGCAAGTGGGACTTTATGAAAGATAAATGGTAGAAAAATAGAGGCTTGCTGAGATAGAATTATCAAGAAGCATCATAACAGGTGTCATCTTCACTCGCTGGAATTCCCCTGTATAGTGTCTGAGTGCCCTGCACACCACTACAGGGTGACAAGTAAACTCCTGCAGGCACAGGGAAGGTACACACTAGATCTCTCTTTGACAATAAACTTAAAACAGATGAAAGACAACACTGCACTCAAATATGGCTGTCTTGAATTATCAGTATTTTGTGTAATACTAGTACTTAGAAACACCCATTCGAGACTTTATCACTCCAACTAGTGGCACATACAGGATGGAAATATAAAATGCATGTCTGGCATTTATATACTTAAACCCTATGCAAAATGATGGTTCCTAAATCACTTAGGAATCACCAACACCTTCCCCTAAACAAAAAGACAAGTTCAGCAAATATTAGCTCAACTTTATTGATAGAAACTGGGACACAGACAGATCCAGTGACTTGCCTAAGACTTCCGCAGGGCTATTTATCAGAGTGACTTAAAGACAAACAGATCAGGGCTTAGTAACCAGCCTGTATGACAAAAGTGTAAGCACTGTGGCCATCCCTCACATAATAACCAAGCCCTGAGACTGAGCAGGCTTTCTTAACTCTGCTCACCATATACAGGTCTGACAAACCTGTGTGCCGCTGCACCATCAACACGCACAAAGAAAGCTCAAGCTCATGCAGGAAACAACCAAGCTGTATTATCACCACTGATAAAATCTCTCCTTACTTTTAGTCATATTTGCCAGTGCCTAAGCCTAGCACTAGATCTGCCTTAATCTGTGGTCATAATCTATTGCCATTCTTCTCTACACACTATGCACACGTCATTGCTTACTGCTGGCAAGGGCAACTGGGTGGCACCTGCTAAATAGATAACACTGGAAAAAGCAATCTGAAAGCAAGAAGAATTCACAAGGCCACCCATCATGGAAGTGTTGAAGCAGAGGTAACCAACTGTTCCTCAAACAGACACATCCCTCGCAAAAGTTCTTGTAAGACATTCACAGCTGGGAATGTCAAATGATCACTATCCAACACAGCACAAAGTTTGGCAGCTAAAACTCTCCAAGCAATTAAACTTTTTCCTAAGTTGAATGTATTCTGAGTCTAGAGGTTTTCCGGTGACTAACACATCTCCATTATTCACTTGTAATTAGAAACATAATTCAAACTAGAGGAAAGAATGGTCCTGTGCTGAAAGTAGATTCACAGTGCACTGCAGAACAAGTCACATCATGGGTGACTTTGAACAAGCCCTTTTTGCAGTGCAGAGCTGGGACCTTGTCTTCCCTTTTATTAACAGTATCATGCCCACTGAAAAAGTTCATGTTTTAAATGTTAGCCACATCTGCAACAAGGAGATGCAGAAAATGAGAATTGTCCCTTGTTTGTACAACATCTGGCAAAACCAGAGCATGATCTTGTTAGTGTTGTCCAGATAATAAAACTGAGGGAGAAAAAAAACTATGGAAAAGGTTAAGAATGAGGTTGCACAACACCACCATTCCATGTGTGTGCACAGCCTCAGCTCATGCTACACAAGGACACTAGATGACTCTTAAATTCCATCTGCACCACCCAAGCCTGAAAACAGGAATTTAAGATCACCATAAGCACCATAACAAAGACAACCACAGAACTGTAATAACAGGATCTGACACGGGCTATCCCAAGATAAATTTTCAGCAGTCCATTGGCCTGTCTAGGGTTATTTCTGATACTGTACTCATGAAGAAATTAAAAAAGCTGAACTCCACGGGCTAAAAATATTCAAATCTCCACTTCTTCTAGTGGATAACTCCAAGAGCAATTCATACCCACAGAACCCTGTGAGGTTATGGAAAATTACAAACATTTCCTGAGGTTTATATTTTGGTTTGATTTTTTTAAGAAAGTAAGGAAAGGAAAAAGAAAGCATTACCTATACAGCACAGTGACTAAATAGACAACGAGGCGAAGCAAAGCTCCAACTACGACACTGTAAGGAGGCAGGAGGGGTCCAGGGGTTGTCATGTCCGTGGGCCTGGCCCTGGGTGGATCCCGAGGGCTGACCATGACCCCTGAGGGGGATAAAGGAGCGCTCTAGCTCTAAGTCAGACAGCAATATTCTCCAACCTTTGCCAGAAAGGGTCGTAGTCTTCATCTTCCCTGTAGCAGTCCCGGGGACTTCTGTTTTTTAACACCCTGAAGTAGATAAACTGTGCTGCAAAATTCATTGTAATTCCTTGTGCAAAGCAAAACTGGGAGACGGCTGGCAGGGGACACACTTGCCTGTGAGGAGTGTCAGCCCTACACTGCCTGGGTGGGAAATAGCAGGCGATGTGCGGTAAGCAGCTCTCAGCGCTGGCTGGGGGGGAAGTGCCTTTGAAAGAGATGGCTGCTGCTATTTAAAGAGATTATTTCAGAGCCCAGCCTGTCCTTGTCAATTTGAGTCAGGGCCTGGATTATGCTTGTGTGACACCTGTTAGCAGGACACTTAAAGCTTTAGTTACTTACTGCTTAGCTGTGGAGCATGATCCCAACCTGCTGCAGGGCCGATGACTGAGCAGCAGGACTCTGGTAGGCAGAGCAGCAGAAAAGGGATACCAGGTTTGGGTTGGTTGAGTCTCTGCAGGGATCCTTTAAGGCAGCACCAAGGGACACGAGTCCTCATGACTGAGGCACAGAGGAGACAGCTCAATTTGTTCAGATCTTCTCTTGGCACAAATCCCTGTAGCAGAAAAATACAAGTATCTAGATCACAAAGAAAAGAAAAGACCATCTAGGGGAAAGACTGTAACAAAAGAGAGCTATATCTATATAGGTAGATATCTGTTGTATCTATTTATATGTAGTGGTTTATATATCCATATATGAATATATATGTGTGTAGATATATATATATATATATATATATATAAACTCCATCTAAATCTGTCTTTCTTTGCCCACTAGCAAAGGCAGAGTCACAGATACAGAAGGGCTGTGCAGTGGGGATGGGGAAGGTGGTACCTCTCCTCTAGAATATATTCCTGATGGAGTAGAGTCTCCAGGCTGCTTGGAGATGGAGCAGGTGTCCATTTCCACGTATGAGTGGTCCCAGTACCCTCTCCTTTCTACTGAAAGCATACAAAATCTTAATCTCCAAAAAAGAGAACAGACACATCAAAGTCTAACCCAAGCTGTGACCTAACTCTCCCCACAGGATGTCATGAGAAATACTATAATCTAATTTATATGGGAGAGTCAGAAAAAAATGATCAAATAGTCTTCTGGGATCTCTGGGAAAGTCTGAGCTGTGCTGGTGGAGCCTTCCCTACACTGGTGTGGCAGGCAGGCCCATGGTCTTTTGACTTCATCAGTACTGATGAAGCTCCAGATTCACCATTTTTTCCTGTTTCTCACACACAAACCCCTTTTATTCTTCCCTTTCCAGGTGCTGGATGTGCAGGTTTTTGTGGTGCCATGTGCTACAAGTGGCCACAGCCCAGCAGCACACTGCTGCCAGGAGTGATGAGACAAAATGCACTTGGCTGCTGCCAGCACTTGCAGCCCTGCAGCCGAGTAACATTCAGGCCAACTTCACTGGTGCCTTGAAGCGCAGAGAGAAGGCAAGTGGAGTTACTGCTTTGTTCACAACACATCTGAACTGCAAGGGTGGGCAGGAAATGGAACTTTGAAGCAATGAAAATGGCAGTTCCTGTCTTTCAGGTGTCTGAGAGGCCACATGAATGTGCTCAAGTCTTGACATGAATTCAGTTCCTCACAAACAAGGCTCTGATCTGTGGCTGACACTTATAGGCCATGCTGAATGAATAAAAGGACTTCTGGGACCCTTTGGTCAAGAAATGGGAAAAAATTCACCAAGCTGTTACAGGGCAGAAGTACATGAAGCATTGAATTGCTACCCCTGTAAAACACTCCCAAACAAGCAGCCCACTATAGAAAAAGGATTTTTGGAAATTTCTGCTGCAGATTTTGGCTCATGTCAAACATTCTTTCACGGCCCTTGTCACTTCCAAACCTGTTCACAGTGCCTTAAGAAACACCATAGTTACCACAGGAAGGAAAAACTACCTTTCAGCTTTGACTTTTTTCTTTTACATGGGTGGAAGTAAGGGATAAGTAAGATATAACTGCATTGCTGGTAGTGTCAAGTGGTATCTAACACAATTGCCATGAAACTGTCAAGGACAACACTAAGTTACAGGTCACTCCAGATGACATTTCTTTTCAAATCTAGAGTTTCTTACTTCCTTCCCACTGCTCTTTGGTGGGTTCTAAGGGAAGGAAGCCAATGCCTCAGTGCTGTATAGCTTTCCAAAGGTATCATTTACAACTTCCATACTGCCACCACTCACACTTTGTGTATTTGTGCAAGGAAATCATTGTTCATATCTGCACAGCTTTAGGCTAACTGAGATCTCAGTAAAACCAGCCTCGGTCAGAGGCACTGTATACATCTGAAATGGCAGTTATTGGGAAGTGGTTTTACCCATACCATAATAAAATATTATCTTGTACTTAGATAATTTTGAGTCCAAAGAAAGAGATAAACCACACACTTTAATCGACAGACAGAGCTGAAATTCAGTACTCATGTGTGTAAAAAAAAAACAATGATTAGGACTGGAAAGAATTGGAAAATCCAAGTCTCAGAAAAACAGTTTTACACTCATCAGATCATATACAACTGCCAGCCTTCCTCTCTCAGTCCCTGGTGCAAAACCCATTAAAAATAGCATAATGTGGAGAGGAACAGCTGCTTCTTTTTTCTAGAAAACCTTTTAAACAAGGTTATGCTGCACTTTTCCTGAACTGAAAAACAAAATAGAACCATTTTGCTGTCAGAATGGAAAACAATGCTTCATTCTCTTGTAACCAGAGAGAACTCAGTTTGGACAGCACTGAGAAAAAATAGCTATGGCCATTGTAAATAAGGACTTCATTGAATTACAGGATTTGAAAGCGTGTTTTGAAGGGTTAGCCAAGCTTTTCCCTGTACTAAATAAAATAAATAACATTTCCAACCCCAGTGATAACAGCATGGGTGGGAAGTGATAGTCTATCCAAAGCAGAGAATTCTTTACAGAATTTGATCACTTGCAGAAGAGGGTGGAGACAGTCTGCAGTTAAGCCAAGAAAAGCAATAAAAGTTTCTCAGAGAATAGGAACTCCAAAAATCAAAATGATCATTGAGGATTATGCAACATATTGATGCAAACGTGGTGGTAAACCACTGTGATAAACAGTATGGATAAAGAAGTACAGACAACTCATAAGGAATTGCCAACTAAAAAAAAAAAAAAAAAAAAAAAAAGAAAGAAAGAAAAAGAAAGAATAGGCACCAAAAAGCTTCCCATTTCCTTCTAATTAAAGATACTAATTTAACTCCCATCTCAGATTCTTCATTAATCAATATTCATAGAGCAGATCAGAGTTTCAGCCCCCAGTGTCTATATTTTTGTTTATATTTGTCAGATAGCAGCTGACCCATGGCAGTAAAATGGCACATTCCCATTTTTTACCTTTAGGGAGCTCAGAAAAGGCTGACAAGGTAGATTGAACTCAGTGGAAACAGATTTAGCTTCCTCAAGCTGTATTTCACAGAGCCTGAAAAAAAGGGCAGGCATCAATTCAAAGAACACATTTGCTGGAGAAAGAGGCAACAGGGAAGCCTGGATGTGTCTTGTCTAAAGTTATTGGACAGACTGTATCTGTTTATGTGGGACAGATTATATCTGTTTAGTGTAAATTTTTGAAGGAAGGATGAGATATTTCTCAAGACAAGGAGTAAAAGTTTACATTAGAGTCTAAAAATTATCTCCTCAAAATGGTATCTATATGTGTAAGAGGTCTCATACTAAGATGCTGAACAAATAGCATCAGATGAAAAACTGGGAACCCCAGCACAAAGCTTGTGCCTTGCTGTTACAAAAAAATGTACATTCTCTTCTACTGAGACTAAATAACTGATAAGAACCAGCAAAATATTTTGTGCTGCTATTTGGGATATTAACTGTAACATCCTGCTTATCTCGGTTTCAAGTATCAAGGCAGGAGAACATTTCTAATACATGCAGAGGCAGCAGATTACCATTGCAGATGCACAGAAGTACCCAGTACTTTCCCAGTAGTTTATTCTAAGCCACCTCACAAAATTATATTAATGAACAAAGACTGCATCCAGTTATTTTTGAATAACATGAGATCCCTTGTGTTATCTGTGACTCTGGGGTTTTTGTCCATCTGTGTCTAAATCACTGGTTATGCAGTTGTGTTCACACAGAATGGAAGTGCACCAGCTGAAGCCCATGCAAGGAATCAAGGAAAATCCACATTTGATTGTCTGTGCAGAGAACAGCAACTGTGATCAGCAGCTTCACTTCTGCTCTTCCAGACACATTAGAACATCACAGTGTCAACGTATAATTTCAAAGTGCTACTGCAATATTTTTTTCTCACTAACGGAGATCACCAGGCATTCAAATGGCAAGTGAACGTGAGCTGAAACACAGTTAGTTCTGGGTTTTTTAAACAGACTTAACTTCCAAAGGGATTCTGATTTGCCACAGCCGATAGGTAACTACTACACGATGCTTTCAGAGACTTTAAAAGCTTTCGAAGATGTTTGACATGGCCCTTCTTAAATACCCAGCAGCAGTGAAGAACAGACGGTGGTGTCTGCTGAACGCAGATCAAAGCTTTGCCGGGGTGCCGCACACCAGCCCCCTCAGAATCGGCACGAACTAAACTCTGCTTCCCCACCAGCCTAAGCACACTCAAGATCAAGTACGTAACAGTCGGGGGCTGTTACTGTGTCAGAGACACTCATTCTTCCAAATCCTCTTCCCTCCCCTCCCGCTGTGCCTAATTAAAACACTGAACTCTCGGTTGCAGTTCACGCTGTGCTGGAGATCAGCTCACCTGGGCTGTGCCCAGCGCTATTGCGGGAGAAGGAAAACGAACAAGCTGCCTGAGCCAAAGATGGGGCAGGAGACGAAGCGGCCCCTGGGATAACCTGGTGGCCAGAAAGAGGTCACCTCAGTGCCACCTGTGAGGCAGCTCCCCAGCTGCCGAGAGCCATTCACACATATTTACCCCCTGCTCCCCACGCCCCTTCCCCTGACCTTCTGCTGGGCTGCTCCCCCATCTCGCTTCCCCTCTGCCTGCTCCCACGGTCTCCTTCCAAAAATTCCATCAAAGCTGTGCAATCAAGTCCCTCCCAGTGGTCCCAGCAGAACACTGTGCACCCTGGACTGCTACAATTTCTTCTAAATTCAAACCATCAGCTTTTGCCCCATCAGCTTCTCCTAATTCACTTCCTTAATGATAAAGAGAAGAGATCACTTCAGAATTATTTATAGCATCCTGCTGATTCAATTGACTCCTGTCCTCACCTCTGATGCTTCTTATTCCTCGAACACATGCAATGAGCTCTCCATTTCCCTTTGACTTTTTTATCCTTTAATCTTCTATTTCCTCTTTTCTCAGTGTTAATGAGAAGAGATGTTAGATGGTCACCACTGTGAAAGTTATCCCTTCATTACTGTGTAGGTGGCAAAAAGTAGTATTCAAAAGCATAAAAACAGATAGCACTTAAAGAAGTAAAAATACAGAATGACATAGATTAATGTCTGCATTAAGACATAATATTTCTGTTACTCTTACAAAGAGTTACAGTGGTGGGTCTGAATTAAAGAACAGTTGGGACACATAATCTAAAGAATTTTACTGCATCTGGACAGACTATTATAACAGATCTTTTAACTTACTCTGAGCCAACTGGTCTCTTAAGGCAAGGAAGGATGTTCTAAAATCCGACATTGGGAACAGCATCCATGCTATCCTGATTTTCTGCATGGATGCTGCTTCAGATGATAATTCTCACTCCTACTTCTTTCCTCCTTAACACCAACTAAACCATGCATGCAGATACAGCAAACGAACAGCAAGTGTTGCCACCATCAGCCTCCCTCCTAAACACATACGGAACCGATTGCACTTTAACAAACTCATTAGGAAAAAAAAAATTTTAAAGGGGTGGAGAACAATAGTCTACTTCACATCTGTTTTCTAACAATTGGAGTTGATGTCCTGCCTCCAGAGTTTGTGGAGTGTGCTAATCTGTTCATTTGTGCATATGCTCACAAGGTTTTCATGCCTTGGATCAACTTATAACAGAAATTTTTTCATAGGCACTTCTCTTACTTCTTATGGTTACACTATTTCCCTATGGCAACTACCACAAATTCTCCTATTAAGTAGTGGCATTATGAAAGTATTTAAGTTGTCTTTAAATGTAGTTTTGCAGATGGAAATAAAGAGGTGAGAAGCCAGTACCATACAGTAATAACTAGCTGTACTGTTGGGGAATCTTGTTGGACAGGATCCATCATGTGACTAACTACAAAGGCAGCACGGTGAAAAAAATTCATACACATTCTTGTTCACTCTCTGCCTGGAAATATGTATTGGAAGCATGTTTGAAGAAAAATTACAGCTAAAGATGTAAGGGATCTGTAATAACAAAGAAACTACTATCATCCTGCTACAGTATTGTATATTCACTCACACATATATTTTAAAAAGAATTTTAACCAGGGATTTTTACTGCATTGGCTTTAAAATTATACACATACTGTAAATTTTCAGAGAAATGGCAGTGGAGTGATTAGCTTGGCTTCTCTTTCTGGCAAGTCATTCTTCCCTTTGCAAGTCTCCATGACCTTGTGGTAATTAAGAGGAAATGAGACTAGGCTGACTAGCAAACAAAAATGGGATTTAATTCCAGCTATTTTTCTGTTTTGTAAGTTATCTCCACTCACATGGCATATATTACCTATATTCAAAGGCTTCACATACATGGCTGATGCATTCCCTAATGGAGAAAGGTACACAGCTGTTAAGTAACAGACCTTTGCTATACTGCTGTTTGTCATGACTTGCGTTCAGCAAGGTGCTACTCAACACATGAATAGCTTCTCAGATATTAGCTCCTTAATGGAATTAAATTGTGGCTTCAGTTTCAAGTAATTATCTCATTTAATTGATGTGGTTTGCAATACCATTCTGTTAAAGTCACTAGCTGAGTAATTCTAAATTGGGAATAATCAAGTGCCTCCCCCGTGAGTATTATTTTCCCTGAATATTATCCACCACAGACTCACAGATCTATTTCCCATTTTTATGTGACGCAAATGGGTGGACGTAAAGTTACAACAGCAAAGGGCCACAACCTTCTGCAATAGAAAATACGGCAAATATCAGATCACCATGTGTGCAACACTAGACTGGGAGTCGAAAGTCTATTCCTGAATTACTAATTTAGCTAGGAATACAGTTAATCCAACTTTCTAAGGACAAAGGTTTCTTTTCACTAAAATGGGTGGGCTCACTGCATATCATATTTCATAGGGTTCCTGAGGCATGGCCAGGCTTCATAAAATGCCTGAAAGCTGTCAAATGAAAGGGAGTAACAACTAGTTAAAAATACAAAACAAACAACATAATCCACTAATATTCCACATGACCCACCTTTTCCTTCAGCTTTCTGATTCAGTTTCTTTGCCTATCATTGCTCAGGAAGCTGAAGCCACAGACTGAAAACAGCCTGAAGCCATCAGATGCTTACCTAATGCTGACAAACAGAATCCAGCCTAGTGTGCTGGCACCAAGATGACACCAGAGAGTCAATTCCTTTAGCTGACTCACTGCTGGCTTTAGGCGTAGCACCAAATGTGTTGCATTGAAGAAGGCTGGATCAGAGCTGTCTGCTCCATGACACACATGCTTGTTAACTTCTCCAGGGGGGACAGAAGACAGAGCTGATCTTCTCAGTGCTTCACACTATGAACCACGTGATATGGGTTTTTTAACTGCATCAAAGACTATGCATTTATGGCAATAGCAGGAGAACTTGATGCTTTTTGATGTCCCCTGCAAATCGAGATAATAAACACGAGTACAAGTTGATATACAACAGACCAGAGAGGGGCCTGCACTGGCACAGAACAAAGGTACTCACTCATTGAAGGCTGCAGCCATACGATCTGTAACTCCAACGGAGGCTGCCCCATGACCAACAGAGGCACGGAGGCCCCGTGTAGACTGCCAGGGATGTAGTGTTAACAACCACTACTATCAAAAGCTTTAAATGGCAGTGTCTACTTCATTCTAATGAAATCACTGTAAGAGGCCCTTCATCTGTTCAGCAAACAGAAGTACTGTTGCAGAGCAAAATTCAGCTTCCCTGAGAAGCAGCCCAAAAGTTGTATACCTGCTCTGCTCAAATCAGCCTCTGCAGGTAATAAAATTCTGC
This sequence comes from Daphoenositta chrysoptera, assembly GCA_013397915.1. NCBI lineage: Eukaryota > Metazoa > Chordata > Aves > Passeriformes > Daphoenositta > Daphoenositta chrysoptera. The sequence goes on from VZRO01002599.1 coordinate 52,494, forward strand.
TTCTGCATCTGTTCAACAACTGTTCCAACCCAGCAGTCAGAAATAGAATGAATTAAGAGAGTGAAAATAATTAACCTCTTCCAAATGGATCACGAAACAAGTTTCAATTTACATTAGGTATTCAACAGCCTCCAAGCAGCAAGAAGTTCTGGTCATGAGCAGCTGACAGAAGTTAAGCCTGTGATGAGAGCCTAAGGTACCTCCACAGTCTCTAATGGAGACAAACCTTCTCTCAGGGGCAGGTAGGCAGACCACACAAACCTTGCAGAGATTTCATCATCCACCAGTGTTAAATCCAGGGTGGAGATTATACTCTTTCATTTCCTTCTCTTCAGGGTAATCCTCTCCCTAAAAGGATTGGTTTTCTACCATATTTTTGGCTCCTGAAGTAATCTCCACCTAATTTTCTGTGTCTCATATGAAGTCCTATTTTCCCCAAGTGTTTGCTCAGCTATATCCTTTGTCAGCCCATGCTGCAGGATTTCATGCCCAATAACAATGTGACTTTTTCCACATGGCACGTATGTCCTCTGCTGAGGCATACCCTTTATTTAGTCCGCTCCTTCTCCCTATGCACTCTGTGGGATCACTGTGCAGTTATTTATTGCTTTTGCCAAGCATTTAACTAGTTCAAGAAAGAGATACAGAAAGACTGTACAAAAAACAAACAAAAAAAAGCACCTCCCAAAACAGACTTAATCCCTATGTTGGCTCTCCCTTTCACCAAACTGCCTGCTGGCATAAATTCACATCCCTGTTCACTGGTATGCTTTTTTTGGCCGCCGGTATCTTGGGAACATCTCAACAGCTGGATTCTGTGCAAACCTATATTCATATGATCTCATTGTGTTCTCATATATGGCCATTTCCAAGATGAATGTGCTAAAGAATGCTTTCTCTGATGATAATCAGTCACTGACAAACTTTTCAGAACACAAATATGTTTGCATCATATTCTTTCTTCTGCTCTCAAACTTTTTGTCTTCAGAAAAATCTACTTTACAATTTAATGGGCATTGTCACACCCCCGGATTTTTTGTACTTTTGTTGCTAGTTAAGTTGTCTTATCTTGCAACTTCCTTCTGAGTATTTATAAATAACAAATGTAATCTCAGGTAATTAACCAAGATGTCAAAAAATCTCAGGACAGGTAGTCCTACTAAAAAGCAGAATCCCGCTTGGCAGAAATATTCCTTCTGGCTGCATTTCCCTGCAGTGGAAAAAACTTCTCTCTGATTACAGAAACAACCCCTGGAGGATAATACTAGAGAAAACCCACACTATTTTGTTTAGTTCTCCATGGCTATCAGACCAGCACCTCACTATAGTCAAACATAACACAGTATGCAAAAATATGCAGCAAGTGCCTTAGAGGGACTGAATTGTTCCAGGAGCCTGAGGGCAATTCAGAAGGAACTTCAAGGAAATGTTCTGTAAAGGGGGTGAATGGCCTCAGCAAAGGTGGTCTGGAATGGAAATCACCATATTTTTTCCAGTGTGTTGACGGGAAAACTGTTTCAATGGATGTTCATTGCTTTTAAGTGTATGGCATAGAGGATGGCAGAGAGAGCTTGCAGAAATCATCCATGAACAGACTCCCTTTGCAATACAGAGAATGCATTGAATGATTCTGCTTAAAAAAGGACAGAGGCAAAGGACAAACATTTTCAGAAAACAGGAGCCAACTATTCATAAATATTCTTCTTCTGCTCCCCAGCCCCCTCTCTTCAAAGCACAGACAATACATAGATAATGTCTCACTTCAAAAATCACAGCCTACCACATCAGCATCTCATTGAAACACAGGGTAAAACTGAGGGTAGTCTCACTGTTACCTTTTGCAGTTCCCCTCTCAGGACCTGTTTATAACAAAATCAAGATTTATGTAAGTTTTCAGCGGGCATAACCAAATCTATTCTCAAAACAAGAATTTGTAAGAATTGTAGTAGGCTACAGAGTAATTCAAGCCAAAACACCCAGAAAAACACTGCCACTCCAATTTTCATAGCTAATTTAATTTTTATTTCATAAAAATGTTAACTTATTCAAACCAATCCTGAGGGCTTAATAAACACTGACATCGTTCTATGCCTCATTGTCACGAATGGATTTTGTTTTAAATTCAGCTCCTGTATTTGCCCAGGCCTATGGCAGCAGGCAGGAGGTGTATTGAAGTGACCAGCACCCCAAAAATCCACTCTATCCACAAGTTCTTTAATAATAGCTGATTCAGTCTATTATGAAATGAATTATTTATTAATAGACAGGAAAACTAACAGACAAGACTTAAAACAAATTATTACTACACAGGGATAAACAAAAAGAAATACTACTAGTAGATTGACATACAGTGCACGATACTGGTACCTTTCAGTTACAGCTAGCAAAGAAATAGTATAAACCTAGGATTCAATGTATCTCACCATCCGAAGGCGGGTGGGACACACACACATCGAGACCCTTTCACTCAATCCCTGGGAAGTAACCGCAGAGCTGCGTCCAAGCCTCGGGGAGAAGTCTCCGACATTTTCGGGATGTAAGAGGCTTCTGCCTCAGTGATAACTCGTGTATCTTTTATAGTTGTAAAACGGTGACTCTCAAAGTCAGAAGTTATCTCTTATCTCTCCCCCATCGGCTCGCCAGACTAAGATGTTAATTCTTAGCTAGGTATAAATCACCCTTGGCACCAGAGATAACTGCTGATGGGCTTTTCCACCCATGGTTATTTTTTATGCATCAGCTATTGTGATACACAGAGCCGGGGGGCAGGGGGTAGTTGTCCTGACACACTCATCAAAGTTACCAGCTAAATTCCAGTCACAGAATCTCTGTTACTGAGGCTATTTTGCCCTGCAACTGAGCTTACAACCTAACCTGCTATGGAAGTCACTGAGGATGATACTACTTTGAACTCTAAGATAGCACCTCTACAGGATCATTTTCAGATATTCAAATAACTTGATTTTTTGACTGCTAGGGAGGTGGTAAAGACCAAGAAAATTTATTCTAGTTTGCAGGAGTTTATTTTCAGTGGTTAAAACCCTGTCTATCCTTGACAACAGCCTTTAAGATTAAGTAGGATGCCTTCATGGCCTCTCACTTTTTTCTTGCAGTAGTTTGAAAAAAGATAACTCAAATGAATATGAGGAACAATACCAGGAAGGAGATACCCTAAGTCTTTGAACACCAGCCTAGGGGGGTCAAAGACTGATGCTTATCCAGTCAACACCCAGGAACCTGCAAGCTAATGTTCAACCAAGATCCTACTAAAAATCACACACGTTGCCAGGCTACCATGAGTACTGCTATTTTTGCATGTGATGTTACCAAGCCCAACCAATTTTAAAAGCCTGCCAAACTGAGAAGAGCTCAGATGGCTCCTCAGGAGATCGTACGATGCTGTCCAAACATAAAGCACCACAGACAGTTGTCACCTTCCACAACACTGCCACACATTGTACTGCCCATGTTTCTGCACTTTTCGAAAAAAGCTCACAAGATCTAAAGATACCATGTTTTCCAACATTTCTGCCTTGCCTGCACCAGATGAAATTCTACAGGAAAAGAAACAATCAGCACCCCTTCCTCCTTTCTCCCTTCCCTTCCTTGCCCCACTTGCTGTATTTACAGGACCCAAAGCTTTTCATTGCATTCCGTTGTAGTCTGTGTAAATAAGTACAAGCATAAAAAAATAACTTTGGGAGCCTGGGCCACTTCCAGCTTGCCTGGATAGCTGGGCTGCGCATGGAGCTGGAAGGGTGTTTTTTAAAAGGAGGGAAGCAGAAGAGAACAGCTTAAGAATCTTGGCTCAGCCTGGGCATATTTCCGCCTAACTCTGGCTAAACCTCAGCACGAAGGGCTGGACAAGGAGTCGATAGGAAGCCAGGGAGCGAGGGAGGCTGCGGGGCTCTCCAGCACAGCTACGGCAGAGCCTGGACAGGCTGAAACCATGCTTCTCCTTTGGGCACTGGCATTTGTTCTGGTCCTGCAGGAGCAGGATCTTTTAGGTAAGTGATTCTGAACTTGCAAATCGGAAACTATAGCTTAATCTTAGTATTTTGCATAGGGTGGGAGGGGGAGGCAAATAATTTCTTCATTTCTCTATGGATTTTATGTGAAGGTGACACAGGTATGTGTCAAATTTCTGTGGGCACATTGTTTTAAAGAGGAAAAACTCTGGTTTTGTGACATTAAAATCTGTTCTGTAGGCATATTGTTCTGGTAGAGATCTTTTACTTTTTACAGGAGCTACTATCACTCTACCTTCAGAAATTTAGAACCACGTTGAGGTGCTGCAGACAGTGCCCTGAATTTCCATAATTACTGTTCTGGCAGCCGTATTAATATCACACTAATCCACTCGGGAATGAGATTGAAGTTCAAGGTGATTAGAGAAAGATTCTCCTTCATTGAAAGCCTTCTTTTTAAATTTCCTGGTAACAGCATCACATTTTTATTTCTTCTGCTTTGGATTGCTTATTCCTGAGATTCTGAGGTACATAATGCCTTTTCCAAAAGCCTTGGAAGTACAAAATATAAACAGAGAACATCTTATAAGCCTGTATCTGAATTCTACTTTCGTTAACAAGAGATTAGTGCTAAATAACCTGTAATCACATTGCAGTGTGACTGAAAGCTATTCAGTTTGGCTAGTTCAAGAGTTTACAGTCCCTGTGCAACCAAAAGCCTGTCTTCCCAGCCTGTTTGTACTATGCCTTTTCTGCTAGCTGAGGCTCAGCTTTATTTTCCCTCTGGTCCTACTTTCTTGACAACACAATGGTTGTATTTCATGGCAGGGTAGTAAGATCGTATTACATTCAAAACATTTCCTGAAAAACTTTTAGTCCCTTCTGCCTCCAAGTCCTAGTCACTCTTCCTTGCCCTGACTCCCTCCTACTTAACTGGCTTTGTGATGTTTATCTCAGTGATGAACTGAAATATCAATGCAACAGCAAGAGCACTCTAACTTGTTTTCACTCCACAAGAATTCACTATCCTCTTATGAATCTTGGGAGCTTCACCAAAATAAGTGTGAAATTAAAGGAAAAAAAAAAGACTTTGTCTATTCCCAAAAAAGTATGGTTTTAACCTCAAATCATTTGCAAACTCAGATAAAATCCAGTTAAATAGAATAGCACTTGAATAATAATTGCAGTGGAGACTAGTACCCAGTAGCGTGCCAGGTGGCAGCTACTCAGTCAGCAAATGATGTTTACTGTCTTAATGGTGTCCATCATGCAAAATAAGAAATTTTGTGTCTGTCAGGGCCAGGGGAGCATGACAGACACATTCCTTGAGCTGGGGAATCTAATTTTTGATTTTCTTGCAGATCTCCCCATCCTAACTGCTGCGGGTTCCGCTTGAAAATTATTCAGCCAAACTAGAATTTACGTTTTAATTCAGCCATTAGTATAAACAACCTCATATTCAAAGAGCTCAGCCTCAAAATCATTCAGGACGAGAGGCTGGCTCAGGGGCCCTTCTGGATGCAGCCGTGTGCTCCTGCCACAGTTTATAGTGCTTTGCTGCTGGTGCTGGCTTAATTTGTGGGGTGCTGCTCAAATGCAGTGCACAACGTTCCCTGGAGGACAATACCTGCCCCATTTAAACGTGTTTCCATTCTTACAAAAACATCCAGGCAAATCGTTCTGAGGGGTGTGGCACCCCAACAGCAAAGATTTTGCTCCATGTTTATGCGTGACAGAGAGGTGACCTGGGGTTCTCGGGTAAACAAGTACCTGGCAAGCAGGCTGCCTCCTGCCACGGGCCATTAGCGGAGCGCTCACTCACCAAACGCTGAGCGTTCTACCAGGGAGAGCTTCCAATGCAGGCACTGCTGCTCCACACTGTGGCGTGATTCGCTATTAAACAGCAGAAGTTTCAGTCGGTTTTAACTACAAGTTAAAGTAAACAAAGTGCGTGAATGTTTTTCTTCATTCACCAAACGTTTTTTGATTTTTCAAAATCTTTTGAATCCTCTGATATTCACATGAAATATCAAAGCTGGGAATATCTATAAACTAGACCATTATCAACAAAATGAGAAAAAAATCCTTTCAGAACAGCCAGATTCTGCCCCAAATTGACCATTTGCATTCTCACAGAGGAGCAGTTTTTCTCTGGAAGCTTAAACCACTGCATTGCAGAATTAAAGCCACAGTAAAAATTTATGATAGATATCCTATCTTAGGCCAGACTTAGACTCATATTTCTCTACTAACAAACTAGTAATGGTTTAATCTATACTCTATGTTATAGGTATCTTCTGTCCATATAGAAACCTATCAGCATTATTGTCTCCAACACAAGTATTACAGTCTTTGCAGAACTCACCTCTGTGCTCCAACTAGGAAGGAGAAATAAAGTTTGTGACAACAAAGTGTACCCAGAAATAACTGTGTTTGTTAGGATTGTGAGGCATCTGGAGATCAGGGCTCAGTACAGAAGTGAGCCTTTTATAAAGGTATTATATATCCATAAAGCCCTATGTTTTCTTATGTTTAGTTAAAAGGAATTTAAGTTCTGTGGATTTTCTAACCCCCAAGTGTAAAGCAAAAGTTAATATCAAACTCCCCCAAAAAATCAGGAGTTTAGAAATATAGGACTCCTGTTGTTCATCTGCAGGATGTGGCTCTATTCATAAACACAGCTGGTCTGCTCTGGTTGAAGCAGTCGTGAGTCCTGAGCGTGAATGTCAGGATCTAGTATGTATGTACATATGTGTGTGTATGTATGTCCTTTTCTCTCACTATTCTACTTCCTGAGTTGTTGCAGAATGCATGAACTGTCTGCCAAGAGAAAATACATCTTCAAACAAGTTCTTAGATTTGTTTAGGTATTAGAAAAATCCCTAAAATTATATTCTTTCATTGTACTTATTTCTTTCTACTACCATGACTTGGACATATGAAAACTACACATCACAGAGCTGACTAATAAGTCACAGACTCACCTCACCCACTACCCATGAACATAGTTTCTATTACTAAACACAGGCAAAAAGCCATGAGCTCAGAAAATTGAAAAACTCTTTATTCCCTGATACCAGTGGTTATCCTCAAATTGATGGTGGCGTCCATTATTTACGTATCTCACATCCTCCACTTTGAAGCCAGCCTTAAGCTCACTAATTCTGTGCAGTTTGGATTCTGTATCTATACTAAGACACAGCTCCTCTTCTTTCTAAACAGCTTCCCCTTCTCTACACACAAGCATGTCCTATATAGCTTCTAGCTGTAATCCTCCTAACACTTAGCCTCAGTTTCCATAACAAATATATATTCACACAAAAATAAATACATAATAAAGGCAAACTTTTCTGCAGCCCAAAGCATCACTGTAAGGTACAGCATGAATTAGAGTAATGTACCTGCAAATTATGTAGCTTGTGTCTCTTATCAGTCCAATTCCCTGTAGCCATTTTCCACTGCAGCAGCAAGTGCAAGAGGATGTTCTCTGGCTGCTTGTTCAGAAGACCAGCATGCTGAAAACATACTCCAAGCCAACAGTTCCCTCACAGAAACATGTAATTGCTATCCTTCTTCCTTTTAATCAAAATACACAAAACTTAAGTGCTTCTTATAATCATAGATATGGCAAAATAGCAGAAAAAGGAAAGTAGTTTTTCAAGTAGTGATTTTGCTTCTGGCACATAGCCATGGCAGAGGCCCAGATTTTTCTCTGCCTTAAAAAAAACCCAACCAAACAAACCACCCACTGGAAACACGAACTCTCCCTGGCCTTGTGCACTCTCTCAGTCTCCACTGCTGGGTAAGTGAGAGATGGATCCCCTCATGAAATGAGGATTACATGGATCACAATAGCAAAAGCTCCCTGTAAATGAAGTAGCTTTACACAGAAATATATGCTAACTATCTAGTCAGGAACAATTTCTGTGAGGTCCTTTTCTGGTTTTGTACATTTCACAAGCACAAGTGATGCATGGTTGGACCAGAATACACTGTGACATCTCACACAGAGGTGGATGGGGCAAACTAGGCAGAGATGTGAGAACTCGTAGGCTGGTACCTGACCCACCTTCATTAATACATTCCACGACCCATGAGGTTTCCCCTTTTTTCCTTGTCTTTCAGGTAAAAAAGAATTAAAACAAGTACAATCTTAACTGATGTAGGATCTGAAATAATATTCAGAGTAGCATATTCTACACCTTGATAAAGAGCATATGAACCAGGTCTGCAATTTTGGAACTTGACCTTCTGATATGGTTATTTAGCTTCTAAAACTAATATTAAAAATATTATTTTAATATTTCATGGAAGAAACTAACTTCAGGATGTTTCCCTTATCAGAGGCTCATAAATCTTGGATACCAGAGAAATCCCTTGGATTTTTTTCCATATTTGAAATCTTTCCAAGACATGATGTTTAGGCAGCAGTTGAAGTATTCAGTGAACGTAAAAATTTCAGATTAGTCCCTAATCAGGCATTAGAAACTTTCTATGTATCTTCTTGAAATAAAAACAAAACAAAAAAACCCCCGATACAAACCAAACTTCCCACAACCCCTGAATTTCAGATCTTCCTATACTGTCAGTTTAGTGTCTAATATACAATGCCTGCTTTTCTTCTCCCACTTTGGGTAGATCACATTTACACTGTATGAAATTTGCCATGTCGTTCTGCCATAAAAGCTAGAGCCTAGTAAAGGTGTGTGTACATTTAATTATTTACATTTATATGTATATATTTGCATGTAAATGTAAGCAAACCCATGTAGTTGCCTCCACTGTGAAGCATAGTAACCTGTGGCAGTGTGTAAGTTGCTAAGAAGTTTTATATATTCATTACAATTCCTGCAATCACTTTATTGCAGTCTTTATTGCCATCACTAAAGGTAAGAATACCCTTATCTTTAAAAAAAACGGAGACTAAACTCTAAAGAGATTCAGAGGTGTCTAAATCACATCTAAGCATTAGTGTTTTATGGATTACAGCCAGAAAGATGCTCTGTGTCCGGTTAAAGATATGCTTCTGAGTGGCTAAGAGCTTGAAGGGAATCAGTGCATTGAAAAGCATTTTCAATACAACGGTTGCTATCCAAATAATTAATTTTTGATGTCCTACCATTAAAATTTATTATATCTTGAGTTATGTATCACAGCTTAAAATGAATTTGGGCACACTGGTGATAATGAAACTGGTAGTACTTCATATACCAGGATGCCAATGTAGTTAATTAAGGGCTGACATAACTGGAAACTAACTTTCATACCTTGAAGAACAGCCCCCAAAATTAAATCTGACTAACAGTTTTAGCTTAACATAGTCTTTGGTCTGAAAACACTAGTACTGAGAGTTATTAGTACCAGTTCAGGTTCAAAGAAATTGAATCATTCCTGAATTCAGCTGCAAGTTATCTTCACCAACCACTTTTGAAAACTGCAATTTCTTGAGCTAGCATTTCAAAGTTACATGCAAATTTTAAAGTGGAATTCAGAACTTATATTTAGAGAAAAAGTAATTCAAACAAGGATCAGCAAATCCATTCAGAGGTCTGTTGCATTCCTCCCAAACTGGTTAGTGGATTCACCATTTGAACTTGAACCTCCAGTTCATGACCTTTTTCCTGTTGGAACATAAATCATTACCACCTCCATTCCTTTTCTCATCAAAAGTTATCTGGACACCTTATGCTTTATGCTCCTGAAATAAAATGATATTGCTAAACCTTAGGCAGTGCAAACAAAAACACACAGCACAGCATGTTTTCCTGAAGAGTTAGACATGTTCTCCGTTACGCCCCTTGATCTATCACATGTTTTTAGGCTTCCTTATTTGCCATCTAGTTCCTGTTTCAACCTCACGTCTTTCACTTGGCTTGTGACCTGCTTTGTTTTCCCCCTCCTGCCCTACTGAGCACAAACAAGAATTTGCAGTCAACTTTCAAAACCACACTGACTATAGAATGAGGCAAAAGGAATTTTACAGGTTTTAAGACCAATGGGGAACATTGCAGTCACTCACCTTGACCTTCTCTGTAATGCACACCAAAGAACCCAACCCAGTAATTTCTAGATCAAGCCTGTAACTTCATTTAGACCAGCAATGTGTCATTAGGTAGGACTTGAAAAGACCTACCAGAACAGTGTGGTCACATACTTCAGTTCTGTCAGTCCTAGTAACAGCAGAAGATGACAGCAAAGAGGCAGTTGCTCAGGTTTATTCTGATGCTTACCATCAGCAACTACTTGGATCATCAACTTGAACCATTAACAGCATCCAGATAGAAAGAACCTTGACAGTCCCAGAAGGGAACTTCTTCAGGGAGCCCAGAGAAGCAACATCTTGCAGGGCTGGGGGAATATATCAATTGTACAGGAGGCAGATCTTAACTGAGAGATATTCTTAATCTAAGGCCCCTGCTCTTAACCTGTTTAGTAAGGCTGTTTTGATTCTTACTTTATTGCTTTCTCTCCCTTGCTATAAGATCAGATTTTGTACTTTCAGGCTGGCCACGATACACAGATCTTACTCTTCATCATGCTACTACTTTCAAACTTTAAGCATGTTCTTCTATTAAACAGATCCTTCTTAACAACCAGTTCAGAGATGCTCCATTTCCCTGCTGGTGTCTGACTGCATGACAGCACAGGGTGGGTAGAACTACCAAGATTTATGGGCACCATCAATGTAGCACAGAGGACTTAATCAGAGGGAAAAAAGCATGGGTCATTTTTTTATCTTGAACATGAGAGTTCTGGTTCTTGATGGGAAATAAGCACCCTATATATCAAATAGAAGGGATTTCAAGAATTTAACTAAGTATCTCACTTGCAAGAAACATCAGGTGGAAATTTGCAGACGGGACATTACCTGAAAGGTAATGTTCTCCCTGCCATATTGAAATGTTACAAGTGTCTGTGTGAAATAAACTATTAAGTTTCATATGAGAGATTTAAGACATTGAAATATGCCTCCTACACACTTGCCTAAGCTGTCACAAGTTGCAAACACCCACACATTTAAAATATGTAATTTTTAGGGCATACAAAGAACACTTCACTTTTGAAAGTGGTTAGCTTCAAAACTTACTACCAAAGCTTTCTGTATTTATGCATGTGCTTTGAAACATAGGTAAGTAAAAATTCCAATTTACAGTTAGAAAATATTTATTCAGACACTGCACAAAGCAAGTACCTGGAAGTATCCTAAAAAGCCATTTGTCTTTTGCTTACATGGTTTGTACCCTTCATTCTTCACTTCCTTTACATGGTGACTGTTACTATTACATGGAGATGCTGCTGGAGTAAGGTCACTGTCAAAGGCAGATTGTGCCCCTTTCTTTCACCAGTTGCAATACAGAGAAGGGCAGTGCTCATAAGCAACATTCCATGCGCTCTCTTTGAGCACATGGAAATTACTGCTTTGGCTGAATTGCCTGACCATAGTGACCCAGATATGTGCTGTCTTTACAAGGGACCGGATGTGTCCTGTGAACAGCCCGTCCCAGAGATAAAGCTGTGGGAGCTAAAGCCAGACAACAAAATAACAATGTGTTTTGGGCAGCAAAAGCCTCAAGCCAGGACTCAGAAGAAGAAATCTACACTGAAAAAGCACTGGCTGCCCAGCCAGCAGCAGCAACCACCTACCTGAAATAGCCTGTTCTGGTGTGGTGGTGAAGGGGCAATGGCAAGAGCAGCTCTGTTCTTCTCAGTGTGAAAGTCACTAACAAGACATGGACACACAGGTCCTGAGAGGGTTTCTGCTAGCTCAGCCCTCAGCCACTCCATACTGTGAGGTCTACAACTAGACACACTTTAGCTTATACTAACCCTTAGCTTTGCTAACATCAGCTGTCAGGTGCTTCCTGACACACTTAGGCTTGGCCTGTTTGTCAAATTTTTTAGGCACTGCACTAATTCTGTGGTTCTGAGTGATGTCTTACAGCCCTGTCAAACTAGGACAAGACACTTTGTCTTCCTTTAGTATGCCCATTACAGCTGGTAACACAAAAATGTGCTTTGAGTGGTGGAAAGCTGTCTCCGTCGGTGTCAGGAGAGGAACCCATCACCCCAAGGCACCAAGAGCTACTGAGTCCTGTGTCTCACAGCAACCCCTTTATCTCATTCTCTAGAAGCTGTGCAGTGCTTTGCTAAGCTCACAGTGAGATGCAACCTTACACTGGCTATACCTACCTCTGATGGCACACCTGCTTTGAACAAATGTCAGTCATCCATCATATCTAACCTCCCCACCTACAAACCCCTCCCTAGAGAGTCAGCCAGCACAATTTCAGGATCTCCACACTGTTCCAGTAATGATGGAAAAAACATGTAAAGCAACAAAAATTTTGAGAGATAGCATGGTTCACTTGACCACTAAGACGGTAACAACACTCATAAACCTTGCACTACCACTAGCAGCAAAGAGGAAAAAAAAACCGCAAAGCAGTTGGTGTTGAAGTACCTGCTGTATTTCAGCATTCTGTAAACAGGTAGATTAAGTCTTTGGGTTTCTGTCCTAGCAGCACCACCTTCTGGTGAACGCACGGAAGAAAACCCCAACCAAATCTTTGCCAAAACAATTTCTAAATAATGCCCAGTAAGTCAGGTCACACTGTAATCCCTCCTCCTCTCCATCCTCCACCCTCCCAATTCCAAGGATGCCACTCCAACTCAGAGTACATCTCTCATCTCCCCCAAACTGCGTTGATCCTTATTGACACGTGTTTGCCATCACCTAACACCTCCGCTCCAGAAATCGTGGTGCAGGCTTAAGATGAAGCACTGCAGCAGTTCCAAACCACTGCTCTGGCACAGCAGTACTGAAGATAGAACTAGTTACTGCTCTTACGTGTCTTACTGTTCATTATAACACAAGCTCAGTTTTGTCTTTTTTACAAACAATGACAGAATGAGTTACTGCTGCTTCCTCATTATCTTAGCTGCTTCAAGTATCAAACAAGAACAAAACCTAACTTTACATGCACCAGAATATGCTATCACTTCAGCACGTTTAAAATATTCTGCTACAGTTCTCCGCACACCTGTTAAATTTTAAATGCTCCTGAATACTGCACAGAAATTATGAAAAAGAAATTGGCTCCACTAAAGCATGGACACCAGCAGCTACTGTTGACCTTTCATGGAGCACAGCCAGCCTTCACAGACTGAAAAGTTCAAAGAGCAAGAGCTCATGAGTACTGAGAGGTAAACATTGATAACTGACAGAGATACATGACTTTGTATATAGCACCACGTACGAGTCAGCAAATGACATCAGCTGTACACATTTTTATTGTTTCCCTTCCCATTGCAAAGTCAGACTGTCAGGGACAACTTTCTGTTAGAGAGGAATCATCAGCCATCGTCAGCATCCATTGGGAAAGTGGACAAGCTTAGCTACTCTTCAAAACTTTACCACACCAGCTGCTTCTGAAGAAAGTCTTAGCGGAATGATTTTGTAAGGCAGATCTTCCCAATAGTCAGGTTTTACACTTAAGAGAGAGAGTTACAGCCTATAAACTTACCCTACACAGGTAAGAGAAAATAGATAGTGCAAAACAAACAAAACACATAAACAAAACAAAACCACCCATGGCAAGAGAAAACACCTTGTTCCAACAAACACGATGTGTGCAGGCAAGGAGACATTCACAGCACTGGGGCACAGCTGTAGTTATTGGAAAAGAGGTTCGATTCCTACATTTGGCTCATAAACAATGTGGTGTAGCAAGCAAAATACCACGTCAGCAATCAGAAAGGCAAGGACTGCTATTAAAAACCTCCTGCTAATTAACTGTGTTTGTTTTTCCAGCTGCTGCAGATCCTGTCACTATGGTACCTGGAAGTTTGGAAAGAGGAAGCTGGTGTAATGAACACATGATCCATGAACGCTTAGATATTATTGAAGAGGTAAGAGGGATTGTGCTGGCTCTTAACCTTACCAGACCTCTGCCCTATACTTTTGACCAAAGAAAAGGTGTCCCTTCTTGACTTTATCTAGTCAACGTTGGACTACTTTTTAAAGATATCATAGTTTGTGACTGTCCATAAAGCCTTTATCACCAGAAATATATAATCTTGATGAATTAAAAAAATTAATTAATAATTTATTATATATCAGCCTTTTCTAAAATGTTTATAACTGTGCCTTTAATATAAAAACCTCAGAATTGATATTTATGAAGTTTCACATTGGCTTATGGGTAGATGTGAGTTCTGCAGGTGACTCCAAGACTGATGGAGGAGTTTCTGCTCACCCCTGCTAACACTTAAGAGCTAAATGAGCTCTATGACTGGAATTCTAGGAAACCTGCAAAGTTTGAATTTTTTTCTCTGGTGTCTTAAGCACTCACAAATAACTGCTAACTATTCTCAGCTGGGTAGTTCCCAAACTCCATGCTGTGGCTCTCAAATGGTAACATTACCACTCTTCTACTCTCCTGCCAGCCCTCTTCTTTCCACCCCATCAGCTCGTCTCATCGTCCATGCACATTCTTTTATTGCATATAATGGTGGCTCAGAAACGAGAAATAATTAAAAACAAATTAATGCAAAGCTCCCTCCAAGAAGTCAAATTATTCTTTAAATAGGGGTGCTGCAGTAACTCTTGCAAAACAAAGTGCCAATACTTGGTGCCACTAGAGGCCAGCAGAACACCAGAAATGTTTAAACCTGCAATGCGCAATATAGACTAAATTAGCTGTTCGCATTATAGGACATTAGGTTTGCTTTCTGCAAACACATCTGGTGCAATTCCTTCCACTTGACCCTTTGACCTCCTTTCTCCATTTGTCTCGTTTCCATTAGAAGGTAATAAAAACAGTGGAGCACCTAGAATCAGAAGTCAAATCACTCCTCAACATCATCAGTGAGACGACATTGAATATCCCCACGGTTCCAGGAGCTCCACTTACAGACATTTTTGATGGTCAGTATCTGGTCAGGTATAACATAAGTTGAAAAAAGTGTTACATATGTTATTACCAAATACGCTTTCTTTTCTCCCCCAAGATGTCAACTAATTCCTTCATTCAGCTCAGGGTAGCGAAGGCCTCAGAACTGGGGGCCTCAGGACCCCAATTCTGGGTCCAGTTTGGAAAATCAGATTTCAACAGTCACTAAAGAGAGGGCTGGAAAAGGAAGCAACCCACCTTAGAATGGCAGGACAGACAAAGTTATCTCAAGGTCCCTTTCAGTTTTAAGATCCTGATTCTTTAGCTTCATGTGTGACAAAACAAGGGAGGGCAACAAAATAAAAAAAATTGAAGGTATTACAATTTTGGTATCTTAAATCCAACTTTGATATGGAAGCCCCTTACACAAAATGTGCTCCTGGATAAACATTTTTTGAATAAATTAAACCATAACAGAAAACAGTTGGATGAGACCACCTATTCTACTCACTTTCTTATGCTCTATGCTCTTCATTCTCTGCCCAAATATTAGTAGTGCATTTAACAAGGTAGGACACTCCTGGTGGAAAATAAACCACTTGTGGACCGATATAAGCACCCACAGACACGTTTATGAAGTCAGTTTTGTCAGTGCTGGGCTGTTTGTTCATTTAAGGTACCTGTACCTGGGCACACTACAGTGCACTTACACGATGGAAGTGGGCTCAAAGTAGACAGCAGTAGAGTTTATGCTGGTGTTTGGTTCTTGCAGCTGGCTGTATGGATCTGGTCCCCATGACTGATAATTTCCTCACCAACTTTGTTATCGATTGAAGTTCCAGTCTTCTGTGAGGGGTAGTTAACAGGTTAACAATTAAGTTACTCCCCTGCGATGGAAGGAGGTATTTCAGTAAAAGTGAAAAGTATTCCAGTAAAGCGTTGCAGTGAATTTAGAAGACAAATCAGCACATTTGCATCACATCTATAGAAAGTACTACTCGGATCTTGCAACAACTGCCGAATTGTTCAGGAATGACAGACTGGACCTTCCTTCTACGATTTCTTGAATCAAAGTGACAATGATTCATGTTTTCAGTGATCAAGAGTCATGTTTTAAATGAAATTTATCCACAAAGATTGATCCTGATCTCATAACCAAAAATAATTACATCAACTCTTCTCTATACAGATACCAGCTGAGCACTGTGAAGACAGAAGACAGCTGAATGTAACAGTGTGGTTGTCATAAACAGTTGCCCTTCTGATCATTTAATAAGCTTGTGTTTCCAGAATTTGTGCAGGGTGAACAATCCTCAGCTGCAGTTTGTCTTCTTTGTTGCTGTGCTTTATAATAAAAAGGTATTTGCTTTTAGACACTGTGTCAAACTTTGTATTCTACATCTTTCAGCACCCCTACTTTATCAAAACTGTCTTTCAAATACAGCATTGTCAGCAAGAAAACAGGATCAGGTGGTGTGCAGGACTAAAGTACAGCTAACAAACTTCCCTTAATTCAAAAGCTTCCTCCTTCCCTTCCAAAGAAGTGAACTCTTGCTATTGGTTTTGGCCAATGAAGATACACTTTCAGCTGCAAATTGCTCTCAAGACATAGATTGTCTGACAGAAATGAGCGTATGGTCTGCCTTTGGACACAGGACACACTACTGCCACTGACCAAAATTGGAGCCCTGTCAGCAAGTCCCAGTCAGAATTCATCGTTTGGACACACAGCTACCATATTCTGTAATCTTAACACTCCTCTCCCTTGCCGTGCTGACAATGCAATCCAGAATTAAGTCTGGGACATTGCCTTTTTCTTTCAAGACAAACAGCAATACAACTTCTAGGAAAAAGGTCCCACCTGACCCTTACACAACAGAGGGAGCACACTTCTATATGTGTGAAGTTAGGGGAGTTTGCAAGTTCTTGATTAACAAGCAGTCTATTTTCACTGACCTAGTTAGAAAACCTGTCCCCACTTTATACTTTCTACCTTTACATGTTTTTATTTTGAGAACAACAAGTTGAAGAGATGTCATCCATGCCAGCAGGGAATAAAAATTCAGAGTTTCAAGAGTAAGAGAAATTGCAACATGCAAAATGAAAATACTGAGCAGTAACTACAGATTACACATATCATGTTCAGACAGTTGCTCATCAACATCACACAACTCCCACACTCTTACCAACACAACAATTTCTAAATAATCCTGTGGAAGAGAACTTCCACGGAAAAACTAAGTTACATAAACTGAGTCATCACTCACATACATCAATATGAACACCAAAAAGCACAGTCTACAAAGACTTAGATAGCTTTAATTTCATAATGTCTTCTTACATACATGTATTTAAGGCACAATCCAAAACCTTTAAACATTAACAACAGAATCTTTACTACTGTCAACATTACTACTGCCTTGGGACAGTTTGCCTTAGCAAGAATGAAATGTGGAACACATCTTCCTTGAAAAGAATCAAAGAAAGAAAACAGAACTTGACAAAACTTCTTTGAAACAGTCTTAACTGGACACAAAACCTCAAGGCTGTTAACTCCACGTATCAAGAAGTTGGCTAGCCTGAAAACAACTCTGCATACAATATGTATCAAACTTGCATTAAAATGATACTCAATGTTTATACAAAATAACACCTTAAATCATACAACTGTGATTTTTGTTTCATAAACAAACATTATTTCAGCATGATAGAAGCAGAAAAGAAATAATGACCTGTCATTCATGGATTGCTGAGCGTGCTATACAGAATCCTGAGCAGATGGCACATAAGCTTGGTATTTTGGGGGGGGGGGGGGGNTTTTGAACTGAAGATATATGAAATATTATCTTTTAAAATGCAATTGCTTTAGAAGATACAGGTCATTACATATTTATTTATGGAGAAAAAAAGATGCTTTGCAGCAAGTAAATGAAAATAGCAACTTTTTTAAGAAAAGCTCAATGGTCCATTTAGTCATTTCCACCACACAACTTGAGTAGGATTTTCCGGTAGTCTCCTGAAGTATCACCCTGAAAAGGAATCCAGAAAAAGAAAAGTTGAAGAACAACCAAAAGAGATGAAGCCACAGCTGAAGAACTATGAACTTTCTTTCCAGAGGCATTTTTGGCTCTACTTTTACAGAAATAAGCAGCAGAGTTTATATACCTAACTGTGCACATGCACGCCCTGTATTTCCTGAAGCCAAGTTTTGACCAGGTTCAGTCCATTAAATAGGTATGGGCTATTCTGCTCCTGAATGGTAAATTTGAATGCCAGATCAAAAGAGGAACGGGGAGAGGAAGCAATACAGAGCTGTTCCACCAATGTCTCACTGCATTTTACTCATACATTGGTGATTACAGGGCATGCAACTACTGCAGAAGAAACGTTTAGCACATGCTATACTCCAGAATCTCTACAAGATTCTTTCCAAACACCACCAAGTTACAGCCCCTCAGTGTCCACAGCAGAAGGAATAAACAGGGGCTTAACAGGTTTGGCACCCTCATTACAAGGTAAATAGAAGTGGCACCACTCACTCTCCTCCAGCTCTTACTAGCCTACCATTGGCCAGGCATCCTCTTGACTGTTGCTACAGCACTTAATAGCAGTAGGAGGGTGGATCAACTGCTTAAGAATCTGAAGTTTAGTCTATTTGCAAAATCTTGTACTTTGAAGAGAAAGAGAAGACAATCCTTCAGAAGATTTTTAGAAGCTTTATATTCTTCCAGCACATAGATGAAGTAGAGCACCACTGTTACTCAACTGAAGGACTGAGTGGTTCCCCCAAGATCAAATAAGGAGATTGGGATAGAGGGGTCTCTGAAACCCCTCTGGACCAATTTCCCTTTCCCTCCTTGCCTGTTAGCTTCCTCCCCATCTCTAGCTCATCTAGCCCCCACGCAAACCCAAGTGCTGCCAATCCTCTGAGACTCAGCCTCCACGCCCCTGGCAAATGCAGCAATCCAACACAGCCAGCTACACTCAGTGCAGGTAACAGCTGTTCAGCACAAGGATCAGTGTCCTGCCAGCATAAGGGGTGTCACGGCAAGGAAGATAAGGTCTCCAAGTCTTACAGTGATATCTGTGTAGAGAGATCTGCCATACATCCGCTTGTACTCCGCACGTATGTCCAGCAGGTCAACCTCGCTGCGCGATACCATGATTCGGATCAGGGTCCTGTCCTTTGTTCCTGCTCCCTGAAACAAACAAAACAGCAGTATAATGTACAGAAAAGTGTATGATACAGCACCAGTAAAAAAATAAAATGCCTATTTACTGGCATAACCCCACTGACTTCAATAAGCTTGAACAGAATTTGGCCTATCATGCTTTAATAAATTAAATTTAGTAGTAGGACACTAATTTCTCTGCACAAGAACAGCTCAAAAAAAAAAAAGAGGGGGATTGACAGAGGTACAGGGGGTCAGGAAAATTTGGTGAGTTTAATGGCCTACATATTTATTTCTGCTAGAATTCCCTACTTTAGAAGTATCAATTTCAGTGAGTTTTAAGCATATTTGTGTTTCAACAAGTGAAGATGTTTGGTTTATATATGGTTGTATTCACCTCTCTGTGAAGTGGGATCAAATTAGCTACATTTTTCCAGCCTTTCATAATAACGACTGCATCCTGTTAGTCATCTGCCCACTGAAAAATGTAGTAACTTCAGCTGAACTGTTCCTTCCCAAGAGCTGAACAAACATTTAAAGAAACCCCACACTATAAGTTTATGTAACTTGTCACAAACACCTACCTTCATTGCTTTCTGTAATCTCTCTGCAAAAAAAGCTGGCGTGTTCTTGAGACACTTAACTGCAAAAAGGAACAGTATTACAGAAATCAGGCCTTCCTCCTCAGTCAGAACTCAAGTCATTTTTTGAGTTTATCCTACATAGTCACATGCTTTAATTTTACATACACTTGATACAATGCAGCTTTCACTCCTTCCATTAGTCACTGATATTATTTTTAATCCAAACAGTAGCTGCAATACAGTTAAAGAACCTACACTGCATCGGTCGAAGCAAACATTTCTGTCACTAGAAACCATCTACTGTGAAGCAGCCATAATGAACCTCTGAATTCTAATTACCACATTCTTGTTTATGAAGGGAAAATAAGGGATGGGGATGGGGGCAGAAGACTTAAAGGAACACATAGGTAGTGGTGCTCCTAGCTTCTTAATTCTAAATTTTTAGGCTATGCACCTGCAAGGTGTGACAAATTCAAGTCCCGACCTACTACAAACTGGGAAACCACCTATGATAGCAGAGAATCTTAGGTGGTTCCTTCTCCTTAAGGCTGAGTCATTACAACCCTTATTTTAAAGTCTTATTTTAGCCACAGAATTCAATAGGACTCCTGAAAAAATTTAACATGCTCATTTAGCAATGACTGGATCTAATATTTAATTAGCACAGTTCATCAGAAATCTGAAAAAGCAAAATCTAAATCAAATTACTGTCATGTTAATCAGGATAATGAGAGAATCCTCCATCACTGATCAGAATTAAAATCTATATATTGATGCAATGTTGTTTACAAGTAAACAATCATGCAAACTGTGGCAAACTACAGAGAAAACAGACCACACTTGACATTCAACAGCACAGTAAGGTATCAAAATCAATCACACAGAATCAACACAGAACCAAAGGTGTAAAGCTAGATATGTTTTTCATAGTAACACACATTCTGTATAGGAAGAAGTACTTTTCTGAGTAGGAAAATGTAGATGAGAGAGAGAGCAGTTCACCACACAACTGTCAATGATATGTACAGTACTATTCAAAAATGAATGACAAAATGAAATGTATGTTTCTGTATCACTGTATTTAGCTAACACAACACACTTGCATTCTAAGATGTTTAAAGATATTGTAAGTTACCAGCTGCACAATCCAGAAAGCTTTAAAAAAAGCAAAATTAAATATTTTCAATTAGAAAACTTTTTCCTTTTTCCTTTTTTCCTGCAAATAAGGTTCAGAGAACAAATGATGTTAACATAACTGACTGATATGGATATATGGGTATATACATATAAACAAAAAAACCCACAGAATCTATTTAATAAAGGGAGTTATTCAGTGAATATTAATGACAAGCCTTGCTCAAAAGGCTACTGACTTGCTTGCAAGTTATAGTCTCAGTTTTGAATCTGGATCTACATGGAGACCTGTCAAGTCCCTACAAAGCTCCATGAAGTCAAATGGCTTCTAAACTCTGAGTAGTTTCTTTATCAAGGCAATCTTTTTCTACAAACACTGGGAAATATCTCTTTTCCCTAAGCTTGGTTTTCTAACAATACTTTCTGAGGGGACAAAGTTTGAACCCAGGAAAAGGTCTGCAAATGAATCACACAAAATGAGCTAGATCCAGTTTGGGTCATTAAAAGATCTGTATAGTGACAATGTAGCAATGTAGAAAAACAACTGTAATTACATAGTTCCCATATGCACAAGACAGGCGTGAAAAAATTAGGCTTTTAAAATTGATTTGTCATTTTGCAAGGTTTCGTTACAAACTTCAGTGAAAAAAAATCTGTTGTAGTTGAACCAAATATCCTCTCCTCTCTCATTTCCAAGTGATGCAAAATTCATTTTTCCTATTTTGGTAGGAGTTTCTTGGGTTTTGTGTATGTGGTTGTTTGAGGGGTTTCTTTGGTTACATCACTACCATATTCAAAACCAAAGAACAACACTTAAAAAGCAGGAGCTCTAGATACTGCAGTATATTTACAGTAATAAACAGAAAAATAAATGGAGATGTAAAGACAAAAAACAAGAAAGTGGTTCACAATTATATCTATAATAAAGCACTTTAAATAAAACTACTGCACAGCAACTTGAGGCCTCAATCCAAGCTCATGGAAACAAATGACTGCTTCTAAAGGGACTACAGTAGGCCTCAAGTAGGAGTTTTCACTCCTCATAAGTACTGGGAGCAAATAAAAACAAAGATTTAACAAAATTGTAGCCACAGGAAATGTGGAAAAAATAACCCCTTTGCAATCAAATGTAAGTTTTCTTTCTAGTAAATAAAGTTAGAGGTAACTAATTAGAGGGTTAATGCCTGTATTTTGCTGGATTTCCAAAACTGTCCCAAATATTCCATTCTCGCTGACTCACAGCAGTTGGTACAAGTTCTCTTCACTTCTTAAAACAGTACCAATTATACCTTATAATTCTCCCCCCATTTTAACATGTGAAATTTAAATTCTGCAGAAGCCTGAAATAAAAAAACTTTGTTTGTCATTTTGAGGGGAATTAAGTGCCCCACTTCACTAAAGCTTCAACATAAAAAGCAGAAAACTGGAATTATTACTAATAAGAACATCCTTAGGCAGAGTCACAGACGCCATCTGAGGTAGCTGTAGTGGAATAGCAGGAATGAACTCGCTAAGGTGGCACATACCTACTGCCAGCATGCCCTTTTCCAGGTCTCCAGACATTTCACGACATATGCTTTTTTCAATGTCCCGGTTACACATCCTCTGGTACTCGCTGAAGACTGTTAATGGAAAAGAAAGATTTCAGGAGTCAGCTCAGCAAAAAGAGGTGGCAGGGGAATGTGCTGGATGGCTTCATTTCAATGGCACTTCTCAGCTGGATACTACTGCGTACTCACAACAAGTTTTAACATCTCAAGGACTAATAATGTTTTATCAACTATTTACATGTTATCACGCTCCTTCTAGCCTGTCTATATCTGTCCTTTTTGTTAAAGAGCTAGACCAAGAAAGCACTGTAAGAGAAAGAAACTGGCAATTTTTTTAAGAAAGCTTTGGATCTCAATAAAATTAAGAAGAAATTAAACAGGTTCTCATATACACCCCTTTCCTCCATGTAAGTACCTCGCACCCCAACAGCACACTGTAAAAGTTCTATGTAGTTACTAAACATTTCCACCACGACAGGCTGATGTAAAGTAAAAGGGGAAGGATTGCAAGAGTCTTGCACATAGGAGTACGCAAGTCTGAAGCAATTCTACTTTTTCAATTCTTTAATCAGATGATCATTTGAACAAGTATGATCTCTACCTGCTCTGATATTTATTATTTCCTTTTCCTCAGCAGAATTCACCCTGCTTTTCATTGATACCTTGTTGGCCTCATTTTACAGATGGAGGAAATTCAGGCACAGAGCAGTACTGTATATTTTCAACATCACACACCACAGAAGAATCAAATTAACTGTTTATGTAGGACACGTTACCTGCTCTAAGGTGGGCCCTGCTTCTTGCACACAGAATGGCATTGAATTTGGATTCATCAGTTCCTAGACGGTTCTCTCCAGCTGCATACAACTCCTGAACACAGAAGGGAAATTACACTTCATTACTCAAAAAAGTAGTCAGGCTGAACAGCTGAGTTACAGATTTGCTTCCTTACAGCCTCTCCTCCTTTTGTACTTATTTCTTAGCCTACGTACTACTGGAAAAAAGGAGCAAGCAATAAATAGCAACTAGTTCTAACCTTCCTATGGCATATTAGGCTTGCAGTCCTCCTAGCTTGCAGATGCATAAGTGCTCAAACACAAGACCTCCAGATTACTAAAGGAGGGGATACTGTTCAAAAAGTACCTGAAAATTGTTCTTCCTAACAGTCCTTGCATCTACCTTTTTTTCTATACTTCTAGGTGTGTTCTGGGATGTTCTTGTATTTCAGCTAAGGCATACTACAAAAAAAGCTAATTACATTACTATTTAAACAACACTAGTAGGCTAAAACAATCCAGGGTTTTCCCTTTGTTACGTGGTGAAATGGAACACACAGAAAAATAAATGGGGCAAACATTACTAAGTCTAAGTGCATTATATGCTGCAAAAATCCAGACTTCCTTAAACAACACACAAAGGCTAATGCAGGTGTTGAATAGATTAAAATTTAATCCACACACATACCACCTCAAATCTCTTTGGACAATTTCCTTAGTAAGCAGCACAATCCAACACTTGGAAAAGCCAAAGACCTGACAGAATGAGAGGTAAAATATCCTATGGACTGTACTCCCAAGAGCTTCATCTCTGTATTGCACCTACATGGCTGTAATGCTGTCACAGCTTTTCGGATCAGTTCCATCCACTGAAACATGAGCACTGCATCAGAAGTCACAAGGTGTCCAAAACTAACAGTAAGCAGAATCCACACAGTCATATTTCAGTGTATTGAGTTGACTATAGTTAGAAATGATGAAGCATTTCTACTGACCTGCACGTCTCTTTGGACAACAGACATGTCAACATTTGTACTTTCATCTCTGTTTCCCTGAAAGAATTAAAAGATCCAAAATTGTTGCTGATGGGCTTTGAGGGGCTGCTTTTTCTTAAATTAAAAAAAAAAACAAAACAAAACAAACAACAATAACAACAATAAAAAAAATCCATACCTCCCACAAACACACAACAAACAAATTCCAAAATCCCAGCAGCCAAGTACCTGAGCAAGTGAAATTAAAAGCCTCTGGAAGTGTCCAGATGTGTCACTTTTTATTGCTTCCTCCAGAGTTTTCTTAAATTCTGGAAAAGAGACAGTCCTGAATCATCATACAACCCTGCTCATTTCCTAAATTCATACTATCAGTAAGTGATTAAGTAAGAAAATAAAGAAAATTTTTATGCAACAAATCTAACCTGCTTTATAGACCCTGTTGAGCTCCTGAATATGCTCATTGCTGCGGGAAGCTAAGATTTCAATGAGACAATTTTCATCTGTGCCAACACCCTAAAACAAGAAAAGGAGAAATAGGTTTCAGATTCCTATTTCTACAACATAGTATAAAAGAAATGTAATCAAATTATATAGGAAAAAATTCAGAATATGACATCGCATAGTAAATCAAGGCAAGTAATCCCTAAACCTTTAAACAGCAACCAAATATTTTATCAGCTCAACCATTTCCTCTATCTTATAAATTTGTATCTCCTACACAAACCTTTATAGCTTCCTTGATTTCATAAGCATCAAACATGACAGGTGTCTTCATCATTGCCAAGACTGTCCTCTCAAAGTTACCTGATAGCTCAGACTTGAGATCCTTGATCAAATCCTAGTGAGAAGGAAAAACAAGGAAAAAATGCATAAAGACCAAACTTGACAAAAGCAAGAACCAAAACCATATGCATTTTACTTAGAATTCTTTATGCATAAGCACCAGTAACGTACATTCAAAGTAAAGCTATTCCCCTTAACACTAAAACCAGTATAATGGAATGTGTACATTGAGGCCATTAAGGTCCAATTAAAT
The DNA here is from genome assembly GCA_013397915.1 of Daphoenositta chrysoptera. Taxonomy (NCBI): domain Eukaryota; kingdom Metazoa; phylum Chordata; class Aves; order Passeriformes; genus Daphoenositta; species Daphoenositta chrysoptera. The sequence goes on from VZRO01002599.1 coordinate 77,601, forward strand.
AGACTGCACAGATCAAAGAGTCAAAGTAACCATTTAGCAGAGAAACTGCTTTACATGTTTTATCTGCAACACTGCATGAAGAAGTCAAACGCGGCTAAAAATATAACAACTCTGAACTGGCTGTGACTGAACCACCATCTTCCCCTAACTTTTTTTCCCACCACTAAGTCTTCTGACTTCCACTGAAGGGATGTAGGCTCTTACTTCTTCCTCTTTCTGTTCTCACAATGTATTTACCTTTCCATAAGCTGTTTTGAAGGACAGGATTATCTGCTGCCGTTGCTTGTTTGAACGACTTCCAAGACAATCGATAATCGCCTGCTCATCGGTTCCTGTACACGTACACAGACACCACAGAATGAGCATCACCTCATGTGAGGATTCAGTTTTCTGTCTCTATTTCATCCTGTTCTAAACCCAGCAGAAGCACATGTATACCTTGAATTAATCCACAGTATCTACTCTTGTGTACAACCACAGAACTTCGAGCTCTACTCCCAATCACAAACACAGTAAGAATACAAAGAAAACCTAAACCAAACTCATGATGTCGTTTATGCCTACATGAACTCTCAGTAATACTTCTGAAAACCAAGGACAATCACATATGAACTATCCCACTCAGTACACACACAGCAATAGAAAAAGATCGGTGGTGAATTGAAATGCAAGTCTACTTTTAACTGAAATGTAAATCCTCAGACTGCTCACCTAATCCCTTCATGGCCTTCCTTAAGACTTCTGCATCCTTCAGAGGATCAAAACCTGGTGCATCAGTGATTGTACCTCGGTTTCCATGCTAAAATGAGACCAATACTGTTAAACAGCATTAGTGTTAACAGCATATTAGTGTAAAACAGTAAAATACTGTGGTTTACTACTTAGGAAAGATGATCACTGTCACCAGTTTTCTTTTTGTTAGAAAAGTAATAGAGAAAACTCAAACCAACCCTGCCTTAAGCAATTTGTTAATTTCTAGACACATATTACAAGAAAATGCAAGATCAAAAAGGTTTGCTGACATTAAATCTGCTTTCCAATTAATTAAGGTTTGATGATACTGTATGTACAATTGGCAATACTTGCTAAAGTTAGGAAAGGCAAGATTCATTAATTGGAATTCATGTCAAATCTTTTTTCTTGGATACCATGGTAAAACATAATTTATTTCAAGACATATGAGCCTATACTGCGTGCATTTGAAAACGTTTCATCTCTCTCTTCACTCAAACTTCTTTTCATAACTTTCTTTTCAATTTTATGATCAGTTTACACTTATACACACAAAGAAAATGTAGAGGAACATATATACAGTCACACCTCAAAAGAAAAGCAGTGAATGTTCTTACAGTTACAGGAGTGAATGCAGGCCCTGTAGTTCCCGAGTAAGAGGGCATAGATGGGTTCACAGCTGGATTCGGTGGAAAATTTGGCATGGGCTGCTGCCCTGGATGAGTCGCTGGAGGTCCTGGAAGGTTCATAGGCTGCTGGCCCGGCACAGGGCCGCCCATGTATGCTGGGTAAGGTGGCATTCCGGATGGTGGATTTCCTCCAGGTGGAGCATACCCTCCATACGAGGGCTGTTGTCCTGGTGGAGGTTGCCCAAAGCCACCCGGAGGAACTGATGGAAAACCCCCAGGTGTGGAAGGATACATGCCTTGTGGTACATTTGTCCCTCCAAAGGTCCCTGCCAAGTTGGATGCCTGCAATGACAGCAATAAAGCAAGAGACAGGAAGAGGTACAAACAGCTGAGTTTCAGTAACATGCTTAATACAATACAACCTCCCTCCCCACCACCACAGATAGACAGCTCTTTATCTGCAAAAGATAGCAAGTAGTATGGAAAAATCTGCCTAGAACTTTACACCAAATAATCCCTTCTTGTCCATGCCTACCTTGTGTGATCACAAGGGTGCACCTGGGTGCATGGACTTCAAGGAACGTTTAGCTATTTTATGATGTGTTAGTAGTTTACAACTACATTTGCAAAGACTTCTGCAGAAATTGCAGTGAAGATACTTCACACCACGTCAAAATCTTACCACTGAAACTCTCTTTTAGAGAGAAACCAGAAGTGACATTTGATGATTGCAGCATTCTCAGAAACTAGCTGCTGTAGATATTGCTATGTGCATCCTAGATAGTTTGTTGCTCAATTTGCCTGCTGGCTGCCAAATCACTGCATTTAATCACTGCCTCAGAAAGACATCTATAATGCAAATATCTTCCTACAGACTGTATTCGTTATGCAGCATAACAGATTTCAGAACACTAAAGTTGTCAGAAGCGTCACTCACTTCTGCTCTATGAAAAAAAATCACATTGGAAGGGTCTACATTTTCTTCAGTCAATGTAAAAGGTTTTAACTTCCATCTGTTAAACATCAGTGTTTGCAAGAAACTGTTGATCCCATATTCTTTTCAAGGACGAATCACGAATATCTCTAATTACACAGCCATTTTCCTTACTCTGACTGGTCAAAATACAGGTAATAGGCAAAACCCAGACTGTGTTTGCCCATGTGAATATATTAAGTGTGAATACTTAGCTCCCTATTCCTCTACACAGCAAAGCTAAGTTATCTTAGTTTTATGTCCAGGACTTTTGAAGTTAGACTGTTAACAATATTTAACTAGTGCTCTGTTTTCCTAAAATAAGAAACAGCTTGCAATAACCATTTTCTTCAACAGGCAATACTGAATGCTCAATACCTAAACAGATTAGACATAAAGGTGTGGTGGCCTATAAGGCCAAAGAGCAAAAGCCTCAATCTCCTCCTGAAAGGCAGCAGCCCCGAGACCTCCATGTAGGGTGATCGGATTGGCTCCTCCCAAGATCCTTTGTTCCCTCATCGTTATGTATGCACCTTTCGTTACTGCTATTGGTTTTGTATGTCTCCTCCCCTTATCTACCCTATATGCCTCCCCTTCCAGATTGTTCTCCCTTCCCCGCTCTCCCATTAGTCCCCATTCCTGGCCACTCCTTCGGGTTTTCCCTGTTGGCCCCTGTACCCCAACCCCGCCCATGCACTGCCCCTGTGCCCTGACACCATTGGCCCTCGTGCTCTCTCCGCCCTCCTCGTCCCCATACAAAACCCCACAACCCTGCTGTGTCTTTGTCTTCGCCTCTGGGACCCAAAAAGTTCTTCTGTGGAAACCCATGTGGAGACCCTCCCTTGCCTCCTTTATCGCCAACGGGCTGTGGGGCCATGGTCTCTGGGAAGGTTGCGGATTGCTACACCATGCCACGCTTAAAAACGGCACCACAACATAAAGGCACAGAATTCAAGTGATGAACCTCTCAGTGACAATGCCAGAAACACAACTTTTAATGTGTTTCACTGATGTGAAACACATTAAAACAAAGTGAAACACAGTGAAACACATTAAAGGAAAGCAAACTCACCATTCCAGCCATTTGGTTGGGATTGAACTGGGTGGCATAGCCAGCCACATTTTCCAGACCAATTGGAGGTGGATTTGAAGGTGGATAGGCAGCTCCACCCCAAGGACTGCTACCTGAAATCAAACATAGATGCACTGAAACAAGAAACTATACGTGTTTTAAGTTCTTACTACTTAAATTTCTAATACAATATATTTTCAACACTACCAAGAAAATTACCTGAAGAGGTGCAGGGTAGCAATGCAATTATTATAAAAAGAGAAATCTCACTGGATATTTCTAATCATGTTAGTTATCACTGAATCTATAAGCTCTCACTTAAAACAACTCTAAACCTATATGAAGGTTAGCACTGAAGACTGTTAACACCGTATCTTGACTTGGTATTGGAATACTTGGGTATTCCAGTAGGAAGGTATTATTAATTCCACTTATTGTGCCAATTTGAGAGATGTCCACAGAGCACAACAGTACATTCACAGAAATGTACTATCATAAAACTTGTCTGCAAACAGCAGTATGGTCTAACTTAAGCCAGAATACTCTGCTGAGAAATATGCTTTATCCTCCTAGCTAGTTGGGCTTCTTACTGTACACCTTCCTGAGTTAGATTGCCTAACTCCACATTTCACCATACACCTGCATGATTCCAGTCCTTTCTTTGTACCTTTCAACAATACAAACAACTGTAAACCAAGCGGTGGTTGAGTGTTCAATCAGCTTTTTATTATTTTAATTGCTACCTTTTTTAACAGCCCTCTCCCTTCTGTATGCAAGCATCTGCCTAATAGTGAATTAGGGATAATTTCCTATTTCTTTGGGGGATATGGTTTTATGCTATAAGAATGATTTTTCCCTGTACTCATTTGTTTCACCACCCACCTTGAAGACTCAGTATTGACCGGACACTGATCCTTGCCATTTATTGGATTTGGTCAAATTAAGAGCACCTCCTAATGCTCTGTGCTTTATTTGAGATCTGGACCTTACTAAATGAGCACATGGCAGAGCATACATATTAGACAAATCAGAAACCCCATCCCAGATAAAACAGGACTTAACAAGAGAGTACAGAAAGCTCTGGTGAATCAAGGAAACCCTCTGCAGTCTTGTTCTTCATCCATGCCACCTCTGCACTCCAGATAGGACCACCACTGTATTTAATGTTTACTTCATCTGAACAACTTACCTGGGGCTGGTGGATATCCACCCGCTGAGGGATAGCCTGGGTAACTCATTGCAAAGATCTGAAAAGTGTGTGTGATAACAGTTACTTTCTGTAATGCTTCACACATTACACCACATAACACAAAGAGGCAACATTGCATGCAGTAGCCAGCTACCAAAATTTAGACATAACCTGCACACTTTGTCCTGGCTTTTCCCTTATAAACCTCTTCCCATTCCCTTTTGCTGGACTAATAAACATGTTCAGATAGCTAAGCAGTGGCAGAGTCAGTCCTCACACTATTTTTCTTACTTATCCCTGTTGTTACTTACTGCTTACTTTGTCTATTATGTTGTTAGGAATGTATGACTTGAACATGCTTCCTTTACTGTGCAATTAAGATCTCCAGAAGTTTCCAGCCTATACAACTGAACAACAGAACTGCCTTATCAATCAAGAGCAGAAAATCATCTCACAAAGAAGCTACATCTTCAACTGAGTAATCACGAGAAGTTGTTAGAAGGCACGGAAATGCAAACGTCTGCAGAAGTGCAAGGTCAGAGTAAGAAGCAGAAGGGATACACCTTCATGCTTACAGCATTGCCATCAAATATGAAGGGTTTACTGATAGGATAAGATCACTAGAACAAATTGGATATCTCAAAACGGATAGTGCCTCTGTCAGCACAGAAGTGCACAAAATCATTAGCTGTCCAAAATAGAAGTGGAGGTCAAAAAGGAAGAACAGCTAAACAAAGGACAAAATGAAAACTGGCTTCCAGAATACAAAGGTGTTATTTTAAACAGAACAACTACCAGGAAGAATGGTAAAGGTAACTACAAAGAAAATATCCATAATGAGTGTTAACTTTATGAAGGTTATTTTTAATGACAAGTCCCAGTCTATTTTTAGAACTACTGTGTAAATTACTCCTTCCTTTACACCCCTCCCTCCTCTTTCCCCTGCAGCACTACCTTTTGCATCTGGCATGTTTTGCTGTGTTTTGGGTTTCAGCTGTGGAATTTTATTTTGGATATGGTTTGAGTTGGCGGGAGTGCTGTTCTTGTGAAATTGTTTTCATTTTGCATGATCACATTAACTTCCCTTTCTGGTTTGCATGGCTCTATTGTGTAGCAAGAGTGAAATAGAGGAACACCTTTTTGGTGGTTTTGGGTTTTTTTTATAAGGAAATACAATTAGGAAATCTTCAATTTACTTAAAAACTGTTTGGACTTCATAGACTTCATGCTGCGCATACTCATTTAAATTTAAAGAGAGAGTAACGAACTAACAGAAACTGCAATGAACAGAGCACATCAAAAGTTATAACCCTACCTTACTTCTGCTCCAGTATGTAGTGTCTAACACAATCAATCAGTAAGTGAATGCAGCTTCTCAGCATTAGAAAAGCAATGCCTGCTTGTTGCCCATGCAAAGACTGACCCCAAACTCTCGAGGCCAACACAAAAAACAAAACACATATTCCCTCTCCGCTGCTGGAAAAACGAGCAGGCAGCTTCCTCCCTCCTGGCGCTCGGCCACACCGTTGCCAGAGGGAGCTGCCGGGCCCCAGGCCCACGCTGCCAGCTCCGGGCAGGTATGTCAGCATGGAAGTGCAAAGAGGCCAGCAGACAAAAAATAACATTAAAAAAATTCAACAGAAGGCAGCCTGGCACACTTCAGAGCCTCTCTAATTCAGAAATGGGCTTTACTTAATAAAGAATTGAAAAACAAAAAAGAACAATTATTATCATGTCACTCAAAAACCAAGCAAAGAACCTCCACAATCTAGATTACCAGCATGCATAATATCAATGTGTACATTTTTATATAAAAATTATTACAACACTGAAATTAGTATTATTTCTTCAGGTACAACTGTAATTATATTTTTATTTATTTTTTAGCTTCACATGTAAATACAATAAAGACAGGGTACTCAAAAAAATTGTAAGATGCCTTTTCAATAAAGCTTTAGGTACAAATTTAAGGCAAAAAGCTTTTTTTTTTTGTGGTAGAGGGTGAGAAACAATAGGATATGTCTTTTTTTTCTTAGCAAGGGTGTTTGTTTGCTTTTAAGCCCATACAGAACATTCATTTCAAACTGGAAAAAACCCCAAGATTAGAAAAGCCTTTTAGCAATGCAAGCTGAGGTTGAGAAAAACCAGCTAACTTCAGCAATCTGAAAAAAATATTACTTTCTATATAAAAATGTTCCACTTGCTTCTTTTTAACACTGTATTTATCCAGGGTTTTTCCAAGGGGAAATTTTCCCAGACTGGTTTGATTCCAGGCAAACTAGATCTGCAAACACACCAACTTCTCATGTTCAGAAACTTCCCTGATCACCACCTTTTCCATAGTTCATCTGAGCCTCTGTTGGCCAGTTCTCTAACTTTAAAAATATTAACACAGAAAGTTAACTTTCTCAACCATTCCCTCAACCCAGCCTCCATTTCATCTTCTAAACTTATCTTCCACACTTTCTCCTGCTACATCCACAATATTTTACTATAATTGTTCCTGATGAGCAGCACTTGCCTGCTGAGAACAAACTGGTGACACAGACGAGGGAACAGAAAATATGGAAACCCACCCTGCTATACAAATATTGCGTGGGAGGACACAGGAACAGCAAAGTCTCTGTTTGCTCAGTCATAAAAAATGCAGAACATAAGATGTGGGAAAAATCCAAACAAACAAACCACACATGGAAAGAGGGAGTGCCTTGAAGAAAATACAGACCAAATACTGTCAAGGTTCTCTCCCCATTCCCAGTGTTCAGTCCTAGAGGTCCACCTCAGAACTCTAAATAAAGACCTGAGGTTTTACTCCTACAGTGAACGTCACTATTGTGCTTCACACTGCACACTATGAACCATTCAGGCTCTTGAGCATTTTCCTGCTGCTTGGCAGAGCTAAGAGGGAACAGACCTGTTTATAAAAGATTAAATCTGTGATAGACTTTCAACAGGAATCTTAAAAATACGTTTCTGTAAGATACATCACAGAAGAACAGGACTGCAACTCGAGAAATTTATAACAAAAATACAAATTAGATAATGATAGCAGAAATAAAGAAGAAAACTCCAAGGCCGCCAGAAAACTTCTGCTTCAAGGTGCAATAGCAATAGGCTCAGCCACTGCATTCACACCCATTCCTGGAATTTATTTAGTGGCTGCTGTTCAGGCTCCAGCTATGCCATGGTATAATAATTTGAGAACAAAAAAGGATAAAAAACCATAACCTTTATTTGCTCAAAATTATTTGTTGAATTATGCCTATTTCACATGGAACACCGACTAAAGTTAAACCCTTGACTTGACTCCTCCACAAGGTTAATTACCAGGATATAGTAGACAAAGCAGCCTGGAGCTATAAATTGCAGTACCTGCTCCGAGACTGATCCCTGATTGTGAAACCAGTAGAAGAGAATTTATGACCTTACAATACGCTGTCGTTTTTCATCAGATATGAGCTGAGGCATCCACCACTGTGTTTTTCCTAGACAAGGACAAACCACAGTCAACACTGAACTAGCTAACTGCTATTTTACCAGCCTGAGCAAGATTCATCTTTAACTCATGCACTGCAGCATACAAGTTGTTCTCTCCTCTACCACTTGTAATATTTTTCATCGTGACAAATTAGAAGTCTTGCAATTTTGGTTTTTCATTAAGTCTTCCGTGTATGTGACTCCTGTTTAGCCTGCCTTTCACTATGAAAAAAACTAATTTAGTAGAATGGGTTCCTCTTCCAACAGGGCTGAGTTCACGCCACCCACAACTTAGGAAACCTCTTTTACACAGATCTTATCGCTCATTGTTCACCTTTACAAACCTTTACTGGACTGCATCCAGCAATGTGTATTTAAAGAGTACTAACACATCATCCACTTCCTACCAAAAAAAAGTTTCCTTAACAAAAAACCCAAACCAACTCACAGCTCTCAATAGATGGTGGAACAGAAAAAAACTCAAATATGAGTTTTTTTTAAAAAACTATCCATTTGAATTGCTTGCTAGTATTGCAACTCAGGTGCTCTGCCAGTTTTAATGATCCTTCTAATTCAATATCATAATCTTTTGTATCACAGGAAAGAATCTAACAGTTTTTGACCTGCTGGGGTGAGGGGGAAAGAGCATCAGAAAGGTAGCACTTGCAAGCTTTAGTCAAAATAAAGTAGAGCTGAAAAGAGATGCCATGTCCAACAAAGAAAAGCTGAATGGGAAGACACACCCATAAGCCACAACCGAGCTGTAAAAATATTACTAAGAACATTCAGGTAACTTTTCCAGTGACAAAAGTCGTACATATATACTCAGGGCTTCAAAATCCAAAGAACTTAGTTGAGTTGCACGGGCTTTGAAGATCTATGTGCAGCAAAAGCCTGAGTTAATTCCAAGAGGTCAATTTCACTTTGGATCCCTACTCTGCCCTGATCCAAGTGCTTCCTTTTGTAGCACACTCCTTAAATACTCTCTTTCAAATATATAAAATACACAGTCAAAACATTTATGATAATACAGACAGACACTTTCCAAGCAACAAAACATGCAAGACAAAACCCAAATTAGGTATATGAGATGTTTGAAGAAGTAATGGAATAAGGTTGCTCTATTTCAAACTCATAACTTGTCACGGAAAATCATTTGTTGCAAAAAAATTACTATAAATAGCCTGAACTATGTTCTCAACTGACTAATACCTCAAGGATTTATACTCCTCTATTTTAAGTTCCACCATGGAAGAATAAATTTCTACATCATGCAAGTGCAAGTCAGAATAGGTAAATACCAATTACTCCATGAATTAAAGCAATAGTGTAATATTCAGTACTCTAAGATAGTTAGTAACAAAAATCTGAGTGTTCATTTCAGACCAGCAGTTTTTAATCAGTTGCTGTGCCCGAGCCTGAAGCACAGAGCCAGGGAGTGGCCCCGCCGCAAAGGCAGAGGCGGGAGGAACAAAAGGCAGGAGGAAAAAAGAACAAAAACAACAGGAACAAAAGCATGACAAAAGGTGTCCAACAGATCTGCAGCTGTCTGGGCTGCAGAGGAGGCCAAATGACACCAAGCTGTTCAAGTGACAGCTCCCAAAGTCAAGCACACCGGCAGGAGCTGCATGGGACCTTAGCTAAACTCCTTTTGGACGTACCCTACACTGCACCAAAACTCTCTGCTGACAGCCTTGGGACTCCCCAGATGAACAAGAGGTGCAAACACATCAACTTTTTCTTAAAGGTGATGGCTTTCATACTTTCTGGACAGGGAAGGCTTACACATTCAGCTGTCCAGCAACACTGGGAAGATTACTACCCCTCGGTGAGTAAATGGACACACCTGCATTCATTCCAGGCTATAAAGAATTACCGATTTTCAGGTGATTAACTCTTTCCAGGAACAGAATTATTGAAGGAGCAACTTAAGAGTACTAAAGCAGAAAGACAGGTATTTCAAAACAACCATAAACAAGGAATGTGAAAAGGAAGCAAGACTAGAGCCTTCAAATCTAGTCTACACTTGAGATCAGCACGCTGTAGTCCTTAAAGCATACTACTGAAAAATAAGTATTTTCCCCCTAAATCCTAACATTCGTAAGAGGCATTTGTTCTCCTAGCTAATAGAAAACCAAGTATTTTTAAAACACTGCCAAGCGTAGCCAATAACCAGTTACTTGGACTATAGATAAGTACACTGTTTACAGAAGGAGTGCAAATTCCCAAGCATAAAGTTATCTCTAGCAATAATAAAAGGGATATACCCTGTCTGCTTCAGGCAACCTAAGCACCTAATTTAGAGCAGCTCACTAGGCCGAAGTTCAAAATCAGACGTGCTTTTATATCCAAGCCAGAGGTCTTTGGGATGCAGGAATTAATCACGGCGAGTGTAACTTCACATACATGTTGACTATATGGCTGTAGTTTATCACAAGCAAGAGACCTTCCAGAAGCGGTTAAAACTCATTTGGATCTTTAATATGGGACTGATGTATTTGACAGTTCTTAAGTCTGCCAGAAGTTCAGATCTTAAAGCCTGAATTGGAAGCCCACCTCTCCTACTGGTGAACACTTTTTCAATGCCCTCAAAAAAACCCTCACCACCCACACTTTGCAGTAAAGAACAAAACAAAACAAAACAACTAAATTCCAAAAGACTCTTAACATTTCCTTACCAAGTAAGACAGTATATTCTCTCAGACAACACATAAGGAAAAAAAGGAGACAACATCTGGGAAGAACTTGTTTCCCTTTCTTTGGAGATCTTAGACAAGAACATTGCTATCGATCAGACCACACAGTGACACTCCGCACTGTACAGGTAACAGGTACTGGGGCTGTGTGGGGTTGTGTTTGTTTTATTCACTTGCCACAATCTAATGACTGGCACTGGTCCACACTCAGCATCTGTGACAGCTGAATAGTATGGATACAATTTCACACATACAAACAAAAAAATAGATGCCAAGCATAGGCAGGATTGGCTGCCTGGTCATCACAAGCACATGATAGAATTGTCTCTTAGAAGGACACCACTGAGTCCCAACTCTGACCTATAACTGACTCCAGGCTTACCCCATCCAGGATCTAACTTATCAAGATCCTCTAGTGAGTGCTGATAAAATCTGGAATAAACACAGAGCAACAACAGAGGCAGTACACACAAAATACCTATTGTCCTTTGGTTTGCTTATCTACTTTACATTCTTCCCAGCTTGGGAAACTGCCTGAAGGAAATTCAGCATTTACATCAACCATACCTGCTTTCAAATAAACTGGCAAAAGTAAAGGGACAACTTTAGCACCAGTGCTTGACAAGTCAAGTTTCAAATAGATGAAAGTGCTGCTCGGTGATGGGTAAACACACACCCTTTTCCTTTCCTTTTTTTATAAGTCTTTTGCTACCTTCAATAGAAACTCAAATTGAAACACACTACATACAGCTGACAAGTCTCTGTCCTTATCTCCAACAGTTTATGTAATACATTTTAAAAATATATGCAATAAAAAACATGGTTCAAGGTAGTAAACATAAATGTATGAAATAAACAAAAAAAATTACATCGCTACTATTACTCAGTTGTATATTTAATGTAACAGAAGCCTCCAACTGCAATTTGAAGCTGACAGAGAAGTTTTTACAAAGGATTACACAGAGGCTTGGCTAAAAATAAATGAAACTTTCAGTTTGTTCAAAAGCCCTGCTACTTCTATAGTCACAATTAAACCATCTGCTGTATTCAATTGTATCTTTGCTTTAACTACTGCTTCTTTTTTTTTTTTTTTTAGCCTTACATCGCTACCACAGAACTAGAATTATCTTGGCTCTGATTAATGCACTGTTATGGAACACACCCTCTGGAAGCTCCATCTTCCAAAACTTGCTAGAGGTCTAGGAAACAGCATCTCCTGTAACCTTCAAATCAGACAGACTACTTGGCTTAGTTTTTCATAGTAGATCAGGTTATGTATTTTAAGTTGTTATCCAACATTACGTCTTTACAATTTTGACTACATAAATACCCCCATGAAATATCTCCATCCGACTTCTGGTTTTGTCATATCTTTTGTGACTTTTGACATTTCATGGAGTTTTCAGTCTAACAATTCAAAACTTCTGGGGACTGCAAATAATAAGCTAAAGAAGCGACAAAGCTTATGAATGAATGTGATAGCTACTCCAGAAATTTTAAGTACAGACAGACATTTTGGCCTCTGACGTTATACTAAGGTCAGGCAAGAGAAAGGAACACAAATATCATAAATATTGTTGACATAAAATCATTAGGTACTCAGCAGTGGGAACAGGGCAAACATGTAAGCAATGCTTAGTGCAAGTTATCTGCTGCATCAGTGGGGGGAGAGTGGTCCACATGACTCTTAGAGCCACTCAAAACCCAGGAAATTATAGAAATAGCCAAGTTGTGGGGAAAGCATTCATACACTCAAGCTTTACAGCAGCCATACACTCCACACGGGTTTTGTATTGTTTCTGACGTTACCATGGGTGTTCCAGTAAAGCACTGACTCATTCCACGGAAAATGACTGTGTGCTAGGGGAGGTATTAGGGAATGAACCTCCCAGCTCCTACAGCGGCTGGGCTTTCAGGTGCATAACCCTCATAATCAGCTCCATCAAAACACACTGCACCAGCACTTTTCTCTCTCGTCAGTCTGTTTTCTCTCCACACCTTCACCTCCACACTTTCTGCCCCAGTGCATCTGTCCCCGTTCTCGGCTGAGCTGCCTTCCTTGCTTCTGCCACTCCCTTCAGAACGTTATCTCTCGACTGTTCCTCCTTAACAGGAAGAAGCTTCCAGGAACTACTACAAATATACTAAAAAAGAAAAATATATTCCGCAAAAGTACTCACTGCCCAGAAACAAGATGGGGACAGGAAGGAATTGCTTTTCTGAATATGGAAATGTTTGTGCTGTTTTCGGTCACACATATAGCTACAGCATAGCAAGAGTTTGAAGAGTTTTGGTTTTAAGACAACTAAAGCGACTTGAAGACACTTAAAGACATTTGAGCGTCTTTGAAGTAGACATGGTGTAAGAAAACGTGAAGTATATTACGAGCAGTTTAGAGGAAGGAGCCTTCGGGGGGGAAAAAAAGCACTGCGTAACGGCCAGCCTACCATCTTAGGCTGCTTTCTCCTGACAACTGTAAACGTCAAAATTATGAACTCAAGATAACCTACGGGCACAGGCAAAGGACCGAACTGTAACTACAACAGCAAAACATGCCCTCTGCTCTGAAACCACATTTCCCCAGGAAACACGCGTTGCTTCCTCCCAAGCGCGGAGCTGCCGCAGGTGCCGACCTC